>CAOKZL010000258.1:600000-810402 GCA_948472985.1 Iguana delicatissima | reverse complement strand
TTGGATTCTAGCCTTTTAGCCTGTAACCCTGCTTCAGGATACTTCACTAATCAGTAGCTTGAGGGTGTGGACCATTTTAGATTAGCATATATTTTCTGCAAAGATAAAACATCTTAAGAATCATCCCTTTTTCTTGTGAAATTATAGTGCTTATTTATATTCTCACATCATACAGGACCCTCCTGCATGATGTGATTTATCATCTGGCTTCATACTTGCAATGTCCTGCTATTGCCTAATTCTGATTAAATGCCCACTGAAGCAAATTGAAAGGTACAGGTTTCTGCCAGAGTTGGGTTGATTCAATATGAGGTAGGACCATCTTTAGTTATTTTCATTTTTCTTAACATAAATACTTTTGTAATTGTATTCATGGGACCTGGAGTTTGTACATGCATATGACATTTTGCACAGCATTTCCCACCTTTTTTATGCTGCATGCTTGCCATCTGTCATGGCCTGAGGTTTTCTTTCCCTTTTACCTCCATCATTTTGTACAGCAGTCCAGCAGCTTTCTAGAGGCAAAAACAATGATTATCCTTTAGTACAGCAATTCAAGAGTAGAATGTAATGTTCAGATGAGACATCAGTAATCCACCAATACCCACAGTGCCTTAGCCTCAAATTTCCAGGCTACTCATACCAAATTTATCAAATTAATATAGTGAAATCAGTGAAATATTTGCCTGGAAGAAATGATTTTAGAATTGCAATCAAATTATTGGCAAATGTAGCCATGTTCAAAGCAAGGATGAGAAAAAAAGGATAACAGAGGGAGAAATTATATCTTTTGAGCCTAGTCCACTGCCTGAAGTGCAAACTATCCATCCAAGAGTCTCTTACAGATGAATGCACATAATCCAGGATTTGGTATGCCACCATACACAGGACATTCTCCACAGGACCTGTCTGCTGAGTGAGTAGCTTTGGCAATGTAGTAAATGAGCTAAGCCATTTCTTACAGTGGGAGTCAAACAGTGGAATGGGGAAAAAATTATAGGGAACAAACCAGATACATCTGAGATAATTCCTGTCCAACATCTGGATTCTTTGCATTAGGATCAATTATCCAGATTTCTCAACAGGATGTGAGGATGTGGCAATGTGTGTTTTATCATTGCCAAAGGCAAAAGCTTTGTAATGCATTATGTTTCACCCAGGCCAGAGAGTGTTTCTGTAAAAAATATTTGTCATTTATTCCTTGGGTCCTACTCTGGGAGAAAGGTGGCATACAATTGCACTAAATAAATAAAATTTATGAGTGGAATACAGCAGGCTACTTTTTGAGCTTACAGCTATTAATTTCTCTGAATGTTCAGAGAAGCCCTTTTATCAACACTATCAAAGATACTGTGGAGTCCCTAAAATTGGGTATAGAAGCTCCTAAAGCTGGTTCTGTTGTGTGCAAGACCATTCAGGAAGCCATTATGGAGCCCCTGTGTGCTATCTGTCTCTCTTTAGGTGGAAAGAGAAGGAATACAAAGCAGGAAGTGACCTTACAGCAAGGAGGAAGGAAGCAAAGCCTAAGAGTAACAAGCTACTACAATCATGAAATTGTTCTGAATTTTGTTTTATATGAAGATATTGTAGAAAGTAATTTATTTTTGGTAATTTTGCTATGTTGTGTTGTGTACAAGCTACAAAGAAAAGCAGTGGATGAATAAGGCAAATATGCTTTTAGTGTCCCTAATTCTGCAGTCCTTGATGACTCAAAGTAATGAATGAGTTAACTCTCATAGCATCTGTCCCCGAGTACATTTAATTTCACTTACATGTAAGAACATCATGGTCACCCAGCATTATTCAGGCTATTGTGTTATCCTGATTTCTGGGGTCCCTTGGGGACACCTCAATGTGTTCCACGTGATGGGGAATGGAAACTAGCCAGAGCACGAGCAACAGCAATGTGAGAGGCAGGGTAACCTAGCAGGGTCTTTTTACCCAGTTTTTACGGGGTCAGGCCAAGCCAAAAACCAAATGAAGATGTCCGATAAAATGATTTTATTGAATGAAAGTCTCACGCACCAGCGCAATCACTCACACACTCACTCAAGACCTATTAAGAAGCAAAAGAGAGGAAACTGGGTAGGGGAACTATTGAAGGGATTGTAACTGGAGTCCTTGGTCTGGGAAAAACAGCAAAGAAGTGGAGCTCAGCACGGAGAGGGCTGAGGGGCTTACTCAATGGACGGAGAAATGGTCTGCTGGGATGACTGGGAGTGATCCAAAAACTCTCAAAAACTGGGATTATTTGTAGGGGAAAAGGTACCTGGAGGGCTAATCCTTTCCTAGGGAGAACAATGGGTGTTGCAACAGAAAAGAACCTCTATGATGGCAACTCCTTTTGCATGATGAGATCACAAGGTGTTGCCAAAGTTTCGGGATCTTGAGTTGCATTGGGTTGTGGTGTGAATTTATGTAGATAGTCCTTGCCTGATAGGATTTTATTGCTATCGGTGCTCAACTAGGGGAAAAGATGCTAATCCCCTCAAGTTGGCTCCTCAGTGGCTGAGGACCTTTTGTTTACTGTGGGCTTTCACAGCTTGAGGTCTCCTGGGGCTACGTGATGGGGATTTTACTGGCCTGACCTGGTTTTTGATCATTCCACCATTGCTGCCTATGTGCCCATCTGGGTGATCTCTCAGGCACATTGAATCATATTTTAATATCAAAATTGTAGACCCCGGGACAGGGTTTACCAGTGGGATAACAATTGAAACTTTCTGTACTGTTGTGGGATGTTGTTGTCTTTAAAGATAATCTTTTTGACATATTAAGCTGTATTTTAGTTTAAAACTGGCAGCCACAATTACATGCTTTTCTGTTTTACATTGGCAATGCCAGAAGATGGACCTATTGGCTCCACTGTAGTCTATTTGGATGTCACCAATGAAGCTTAACAGAATGAGATATTTCAGCTTATTGACTTATACAAAGCTTTGTGCATATGGCCAAAGGCCTTTGCATATAATGAAACAACAAGCACCATATGTTCAGTATAAACATGACAGCAGAAATAAACACATCTGTATAAGCCTGACACCATGATAGCATGCAACAGATATAATCAATTTAAAAAGCATTCACAATACCTAATTTTAAAACTGCTCAAAATCTTCTAGCAGCTATAACAAAAAAATACCACCCTGTTAAAAATGCAAGAAAGATTGTCCGATAATAATTGTTTCACAATATCAGGTGGTATTTTCTTTATACATTGAGAGACAATAAATGATAAAACTCTCACCTTGGGCTAATGTTGGAATTGGATTATAACTCTGGCCCTTTCTGCACCTTACCATCTTCCGGCGCTGGGGTGCGGGGATTGCGCGAGCAGCCTGTAGTGAGAGGCTTTCGCGTCCAGAGTCCTTCGGCTCCGCAACAGCTGCCTGCTCGCATGAGAGCCCCACCTCTTCCTTCCGCAGTGCAGCCTGTGAGTTTCCCAGGCTGCGCTGGGGCAGGAAGCACAACCAGCGTGGCTCTGGAGGCTCCACATGCCTGGTAAGTGTGCATGGGGCCTGGGAGCAATGTGTGATTGCGCACCATTTTCGGCTTGTAGCCGAAAATGAAAAGGTACATGATCGGCACCTGCCAGCACCTGGAGCGTCGCACAGTTGTGAGTGCGTTGTGCTGATTGCTCCTCACAATCACGCGACACTCCAGGCCCTCTTTTGCATGGAAAATGCCATGCGAAAAGGGCCAGATGGCATTATATCCAAAAAACATGGTTTTGCTTCTTCTGTTGGATACTGAGATAACTTCCTTAGATATATTCATACGAAGACTAAAACATTAACTCTGTAACAGCTATAGGTGCCTGGTGACAAGCTTTGTCGTTCTCATGCATCAACGCAATCACTCACTCACTCACTCACTCACACAAGAGCTATTGAAAAGTAAAAGAGAGGAAGGTTGGATGGGGGATGTAGAGAGGGATTTCAGATGGGGTGATACTGCACCTTTCCTGAAGTCCTTAATCTGGGAAACAGCAAACACACACAATCTCAGCAAAGAAAGGCTGAAGGGATTACTTGACTAGCGGAATGACAGTCTGCTAGTATGGCAGGGAGTTCTCTGAAGGAATCTTCAAAAACTAGGACTACTTGTAGGGGAAAACATCCTGAGGGCGAATCCTCTACCGGGGAGAACAATAGGTACTGCAACGGAAAGGAAGATCCTCAATGGCAACTCGTTTTGCATGATGATTTTATGATGTGTTGCTAATGTTTCAGGATCGTCGGTTGCAATGGGTTGTAGTGTAAATTTACATAGATGGTCCTTGCCTTGGAACATTTTTCCGGAATCCTAAATACTCAACTTGGGGAAAACATGCTAATTCCCTCAAGTTGGCTGCTCTGTGGCTGAGGACCATTTGTTTACTGTGATTTTGCAGAACTCGAGGTCTCCTTGGGCTACGTGACTGGGGATTTTACTGGCCTGACCTAGTTCTTAGTTATTTGACCATTGCTGCCTACGTGCTCATCCGGGCAACCTCTCTGGCATGTTGAACTATATTTGATATAAAAAATTGTGGACCCCGGGATAGGATTTACCAGTGGCGTAACAGTTCCATATGCTTGGATCATATCTGGCATCTGATCAAATTCTGTTTTCATGTAAAAATTTAGCTGGAAAACCACATACACACACAAAACAGGATGTGCACATGGGTTCTAGTGCTGGAAGGGGGTACAGGAGTCAAGGTCACTTGAGATGGGGATATAGCTGTCCCACAAAAGCTGTTATTCATTCTGGGCCTAGAAGTGTTTGGCAGATTTATAGTACAAAACTAAAAGAGTAATACCACTGGAGGAGTCACCTCCCCTCCCCATTTTGCTTGACTGTACCTGCCATTATCACTGACCATTTTCTGTGATGGCTGAGAGATGCTGGGAAACAGTCCAACCTTTTTTTTGCAGGATCACTCATTCCCCAGTACTAGAGTCAGCTCTTCTTCTATCTGGCTATTTACCTGGTTACAAGGTACATCTGATCCTTTTCTAGTTTCTCCTTCCAAACTAGACACTTCTCCCAAGAAGATGGCTGATGAGGAAGCTTCTTATCAGCTAGGTATGCATTCCTCTGCTGTTTCTGGATTTCCCATCAGTTTTCTACCTTCTCACCTCCTGGAACCTGGAGAGTGAAAGGTATGGGGAAAGATCAAGGCTGAGTGTGTGTGGTTCCCAGGTTCATCCTACTCTGGCAACATATAATTGGGAATGGGAACTCAGCTGACCCTTAAGAATCTCCTACAGCTTTTGATGACCCATAGTAAATCTTCTTATTGAGGAATATATATCTTCCTAAATGTAATCCTCACAGGCAAGTAAAGAGAGAGAGAGAGAGAAAAAATGAATAATTTTACATTTTTTTCTGCCTGCTAAGAGAAAGACATTAAATGGGTGCCATCAGTAAGCTGATGACACTCAGTTCAATTTCTTCTTGTCATCTGAGTCATTTGGGGCTATGCAGGTCCTGGATCAGTGCTTAGGTGCAGTAATGAGCTGGATGAGGGTCAGTAAACTGAAGCTGAATCCCAATAAGGCAGAGCTTCTGTGGATTGGCAGTTCTTTAATCTGGGAATTGGGGAAAAAGCCTGTTCTGCTAAGTGGAATATCATATAGACAACATGCAATACAAGTCTTAAAAGAACTACACTGGCTATCAATACAAATGCAGTCTGAATTCAAGGTGTTTGTGATGACATTTAAACGCCTAAATGGCTTGAGACCTCAATACTTGAGGCAGCACCTCTCCCCACAGTCTCATAGTCCTACACTACAAAGATTCTTATCCGTCTAGAATTCTCCTTGGAAGAGTTTCCCAAAATTCAAGATACCCAATTTTCTACCATATTTCCAACATTTTTGAATATTTTCCCCAACCCTCACAGCACTTACCATTTGAACTTCTCTAGAACCAATTGTAACAGTGTCAAACAGTGTCATCCTTGGGTTTTTGATTACAGCGGTTGTATCTTTTTGAATGGATCAAAGATAGAACAGCTTCCACTATGAGACAAGACACTGTGAAAAAAAAATAATGCTGCCCCCTTGAAGAATTCAGAGATATCCTTCAAAGTTTGTATAGAGAAAAGACATAACATAATTGGATAAAATAAGTAAAACAAAGGACATCCTTCAAATTTACTTGTTACTCTATAATGGCAGAGGAGAAACACAAGAACAAAGTTTAACTTCTAAGATGCTTTGAATGCCTGATTGCCCTCCACTGAATTCAGTGGCAAAGGACTTTCAGAAGTCTGTAAACATCTCTTTTGACTGTTAAAGAGTGAAGGTCATCCAGTATTTCAAAAGTACATCTTTGTTTATCTTTGGGAGATCTTGTATATTATGACGGGCTTACCATTCTTGACTTAAAAGAAAAATAGGACAATGTCTTCAGCCTAAAGCAGAGTTTGGCAGTCTGTTGCAAGTGATGAAAGATTCCATATGTGAAAGAAAACAAGGGTGAATAAGAATAAATTCAGATGTATTCTTGAAAAAGGAATTTCCATAAGCAAATGTTTAAATTGAAGCAGAAATAAAGGCAAACAGAATGAAAATTCATGCATAATTGACAACTTGTGAAGGAAATGATAAGGGGGTGCAAATTGTTGGTTTAACCTTTGGATTTAACCATAGGCTAGTTGTGACTGAATTATAAACAAGAATTCTGTCAAATTTCTCTACTCAACATCCAATTACATAATAGAGTACAAATATTCATCCTGTGGTCAGTGCTGCAATGGAACCAAACCAAACTTTTACTCTCCAGCTGGCAGCCAACTAAACTAATCCTCTCCGTAATTGGATGATGGGGGAGACAGAATTTGGAATGGAGCACACTAAACAGGTCCATCTTGGACCTTATCTGACAGGCTAAGCTGCAAAGGATGCATTGTGTACACAAAACCGTAAGAGTTTGGAAGGAGAGAGGTTGATGGAGGAGGAAGGGAGAAAGAGAAAAGGAAATGTATGAGCTCATTTATTTTCTGTAATAAAACCACTGGAGAGGATGAAGGGCTTTTTATTAACTGTACTCTGAAGTTTATGACTCCTAATATTCCTTACTGGTGTGTGGGGACCCCCTCCCACAAGGCGCTGCCTTCTACAGGCCAGAAAACCATCGATTTGAAATGTGGTCCTGCAGAATGAAGATCTAAGAACTATAAATCTGCATAACAAACTGCAAGGCCTGAGTACATGCATTAGCTTAGCTAAAGATGCTTTCCTATTGTACTTCATCCATCACTGACCTTAGTTCAGATCTAATTGTTTCAATTTGCTTCTGTTCTTTTAATGGACTGGATTAAGGAGGGATTAAATGAGGAGTCTCAAGATCATTAGCCTCTTTGTAGCAAAAACATAATACGCTGCTGACACATCATCTTATGTAAGTTGGTCAATTTTTGCAAAACTAATTTATAGAAGATGACATGTAAGCAGCCTATTGTACTTGATACATACAAAGACTAATGATTTTTAGACTCTATGATGAATTCCTACTTAATCTGGTGGTACTTATTATCCTTTTCAAATATTTTTCCATATCCTGATTAAAAGGATAAGTCTATAAATAAATAGATAGCTTTATTACAAAATCAGTATATGCTTGAGAAAGCCAAAAGGACCTGCTTTCAGGTAGCTATGCACAGAATTGCAGCTTTACAGATTTACAGATTTACAACAATAAATCTAGCATGGGGGGGTGTCCATGCAGCCTATGAACTGAATGTGCCTCTCCCAAGTGTGTAGATCCCTGAAGCTCTCTGGGCTGCCTTTTTTTTTTAATTGAACAAGGGGACTTGTGTTCCTGGAAGCCTCTAGAAGTTTGATTTTCCTTTTTAAAAGTGCTATATATCCACCAAAACTTGCATGGACTGAAAATAAAGTTTTTAGAAAACTGGAATCAGACTTGCATGTTTAGCCCCTTCTGCTTTTGGGCTTGGTGAAACCCACATTGAGTCCTGTGGAGGATTTGCTTCTCTCAAGTCACTGAACTCTCCTACTCCTACCATACTTAAAGGTTGTCTGAGAATGGCTGGGACAGGCCAAGTGTCTTTTTCCATCAGCAAAGAAATCAGAGAGTAGATCTAACATACCAGTGGTATGAGTGGTGACTGATTGCTTCCATGGCAGTGTGGGCTGAATCTGTTTGTGAAAATGTAAAAAAGCCATTCAAGGCAGCAGCTGCTGTTTATCTTGCCTGTTGTAGGCAGGCATGTGCAGCTACAGTAGGCTTGGCTAGAGGAGAATCCGATTGTTTCCCACCTCAAGTTTACTGCATTGTTTAGGCACAGCAGAACAACGTGATATCTAAACTTTCTGTTTCTTCAGCCCAGCTTCTTCATTCTCCCAGTGCTACTGCTGTTCAGAGCTTCTAGCTAGAAAAGGGACCAGAAGAAAGGAGGGAGGGGAGCTGGGTAGACATAAAAAAGCTTTGTGAAAAGGAACTCCTTTGTCAGAAGCTTTTTAATTGAGATATGCCTGTATTCTCTTTCACTTGTGTTAAATAATAGCATCCACATGGGGAAGACAGAAAATATTCCCCTTCACTTTCTACTCAGGTGCAACTTGGCAGGGAAGTGGCTAGAGGTTTTTCGCTGTCATGGTGTATTTTTATAGTCACTTATCAGAGAGGAAAAAAATCCCATTGAATTCAAAGGAGTTTACAGCCATTTCTGAGCTAGGCTGTTACAGTGCTATTATTCCACTTTCAACATCCTGTGGAATTCTGGGGTTTGTAGTTTAAGGAGGGGCATTTAGAATTCACAGCCAGAAAGCGCTTTGACCTTAGTAAACTACAAACCCCAGAATTCCACAGGATGTTGAAAGTGGAATAATAGCATTATAACAGTGTAGTGTGGAAATGGCCTACCTCTGAGTAGATATGTGTAGGATAACACTATTATTGTTCTTTCCTGCTAGTACAATTATCTTTCAAAGCTCTGATATTATGGAAGCACACGATTCATTACTACTTCTGTTTAGAAAAGGACAAGGAACAGTAAATGCTGGATGAAGCCAAAGGCCTTGCTAGTAACTGTATTGCAGATCAGAAGGAACATATTAGTTATGAAAACAATATATGCAAAAATGGTACAATTATTTATTCTAAGTAATTGAATTTCTGTTTAATATAGGATTCAAATTATCTCATGAATATTGATGCATATACTCCATTAAGGACAATGACATTATTTAGCACCAAAGCAGTGAGAGCTCATTCTGCAGTCTATTTGACTATATATGCACAAAACAGAGGAAGATTTTCATGCCTTTATTACATTTTACACTTTTTCTTCAAGTTTATGCTTGGCTTAATATATATAGCAACCTCTCCCAGTTTGATAGGTAGTCCATTACTTTGATAAATGAGTTACTATAGTCTGTTTCAAGCCGAAATACTCTAAAGGCACCAGATCCTGTCTGATCTTGGAACCTAAGGAAAGAGACCACCAATGCATACCAGATGCTATAGGCTGTATTTCAGAAAAAGGAACTGGCAAAATCACCTTTGAGTGTTCCTGGTCTAAGAAAACCTTATGAAATTCATGGGGCCACCATATGTCAACAGGTGACTTGAAAGCACATACAGACA
Organism: Iguana delicatissima; assembly: GCA_948472985.1. Classification (NCBI taxonomy): domain Eukaryota; kingdom Metazoa; phylum Chordata; class Lepidosauria; order Squamata; family Iguanidae; genus Iguana; species Iguana delicatissima. The sequence continues at coordinate 800,799 of CAOKZL010000258.1, read as the reverse complement.
GTCTATTTTAGAGTGGATAACTGTGCTGGAGATGGGATCCCACACACAATGTGCACACACGCGCGCGCGCACACACACACACACATCAAAACCAGAAGTGATGTGGTATGACTTCTGGTTTTGTTTTCTTCCATTTTTTAGCCTTTTCTGTGGGGTTTGGAGGTTGAAAATGGCATGTTTGTAAAAGATAATGTGTGAGGTTTGTCACCATGTGACAGTGTCCTTCTGGTATCAAGAGCTGCCAAAAGGGGTTCCAGGTAATGCATGCAACTCACAGACTACACTTTCCTGACTAGTGAGGCCCTTTCCGCAATGCACCTTTTCACAGAGCTGGGGTGCGGAGATTGTGCGAGCAGCCTCCAGCAATAGGCTCTCGTGTCCCGGTTCCTTCAGCTCCGCAGCTGCTGCCCGCTCATGCGACAGCCCCTCCTCTTCCTTCCATAGTGGAGCCTGGGAGTTTCCCAGGCTGCGCTGGGGCAGGAAGCACGAACACCATGGCTCTGGAGTTCTGCACACATGGCAAGTGCGCGTGGGGCCCCAGGGTGATGCGTGATCAAGCACCATTTTCAGCTCAAAGCCAAAAATGAAAAAGTGTGTGAGCGGCACCTGCCAGACCCTGGAGCATCGCACATTGTGAGTGCATCATGTGGACCACCCCTCACATTCGCACAATGCTCAAGGGGCCCTTTTGCATGGTAAATGCCATGCGAAAAGAGTTATTGTATGAGCTGCTCCACTTTCAGGAATTTATATGTTCCTAATGATGCAATGGTGAAACAAAAGGGATACTACTTGCAGAAATAGTGATGCTATCCAAATTTAAATGCTTGCTTGCATTACAAATCCTTCCACCACACTTTACATTTGTGATGGGTTGAATTTAATGGGTTCCTGTGTCATCTTCTTTCTCTGCTTTGGATTTGGGAAAGGTGGGATATTAATATTTATTGTTTGGTATTTTAATGCATATTTTACTATAGATATAAACCATTATACTACTACTACTACTACTACTACTACTACTACTACTATTATTATTATTATTATTATTATTATTATTATTATTATTATTATTATTATCTTGCACCTTTAAGAGTTGTGTAATAAAAGGAATTTTCATATGTGCTGCTTGTCACATAACCAGGCAACAAGTGACATCTATTGAAATTACTTCTTCCACCCAACCATTAAAGTATACGAGTCCATTCCAGTTCTTACTGTGGCAGAAGACTTCTCAAAGAAAAGTCATTGTTGGAGGAGCATTAAAAAGGGTAGTCTACAGAGTGTGAAAAGTCTGAGGGCCACCTTGGAACCTTGGAGGTTCAAGTACTGCACTTTGCCCACCCCATTCTGGAATGTGTATCTCTAGCTTCTATGAAACCAACTGTTAGAAGGCCTCTGAAATATCAAAAATTGACACTTTTCACAGCTCTGCAACATTGTCACTGGAAATAGCAAGGGATGTACCTGAGAGTAAGGGCCTTTCCACATTACACTGTTATAGTGCTATTATTCCGCTTTCAACATCCTATAGAATCCTGGAGTTTGCAGTTTAGGAAGGGGCACTTAGAATGCTCAGCCAGAGAGCTTTTTGGCCTCAGTAAACGACAAACCCTAGAATTCCACAGGATATTGGAAGTAGAATAATAACACTATAACAGTGTAGGCCCTTTCCACAACTTACTTGCATCCGGCGCGGTCAACACACGGATCACGCGAGCAGCCTCTTCTGTGAGGCTGTCATATCCCTGCTGCTTCTGCTCTGGAGGAGGTGCCGGCCAGCTGGCAGGCAGCGTGCGGTCTCCGACTCTTCCTTCTGCAGTGCAGCTGGGTATTTTCCCAGGCTGTGCTGGGGGAGGAAGCATGAGGGCCGCGGCTCCGGAGCTCCACACGGATGGTAAGTGCACGTGGGGCTGCGGAGCGATGCACGATTGCACCCCATTTTCAGCTAAAAGCTGAAAATGATATAGTGTGCAATCAGTACCTGCTGGCCCTGGCAGCATCATGCAGTTGCGAGGACATGATCTGAAATGCTCCTCAAATGGCACGACACTCCGGAGGCCCTTTTGCATGAGAAATGCTATGCGAATAGGGCCGTAGTGTGGAAAGGCCTTGAGCCTTCTTGCCTACAAGGAATGTCTCTCTGCTTATATATACAACTAATGTGCATATCAGAGCTATCCAGGATTAACAGTGTTTCCAGCCTGGATTTTTCTCCCTAACAGATTTATCATGGTAAGGAAAAAAATTGCAACAGGTGGTGGAAGAACAGGAGGCAGAGGATTAGATTAAAGGATGAATTTGTTTGGAGCCCTTGTAAAATTTAATGAGTAACTTAGGCAGTGGCACAATAAAAGATTCCTCTAGAAAAACCCTAAAATGGATTGTTTCTTATTTCTGTGATTCAAGTATTTATTCAGTTCCACTCTGAATGATGCCGCTGTGCACAGTGAAGCACATTAATTTCTGTAGCATACTATGGAGAAATATTGCAGATTGTTCAATGGTAAGGCCCGCTAATTGAATGAACCTTTTGGTGTGTAACAGCTATCCATTTTGTTTTGCTTCTGTTCTGTCAGTTTTTAAGCCATTGTGTTGTACATTGGACAAGTTGTGTGAATGACAATGCAATATGGAGAAGTCATTGTGGAACCTTTTCTGCATGTTATCACAACTTTCTCTTTTTGTTCTGTGAATCCCAATAAATGTAGCAAGCGATTGGCACTGGGGAGAGGGAGTACTCAGACTGGAACCTCAGCCCAGTTATTACTCCGAACTAAAGTCACCCCATTGAGTCAGTGGGATTTGTTGACTGACCAAACAATTGATTCAATGAATCTACTAAGTTGTTAGAGGCTGAGTGTTAATTTGGTATATATTTTGGAAAATGTAAGCTCCAGATGCTTGCATATCAAGGAAATAAGTGTGCCCATGTTTAAAAAAAAATGTAGAAAGAAAAAAGAGTAAAAAGATTTATCTCAGAGTTAGGCCACAAATCATATGTTATGTTCCTGTTTCATACATGATATCACCATTATGTGATCAGGACCAGCCTTACTAGTGGGTATAAAATCAAGCCTTGCTTTTGGGGTCTCATGAAAGGCAACTAATTAAGTTATTTCCTTTGTTATTCTTTATATTTATTGCCAGGGATGGAGATAGGTCTGTGTTGAGGTCCTACCCCTTCAGGTGCCTAAACAACATGGCAGGTTTGGGTTACTGTCCACTTTGATGTGGGTGAATCAGGAGCACCATTTGTTCTTCCTCCATGCAATAAAATCTCTAGGCATAGCCCTGTGTGGCACTTTTCTATATTGCCAGTGATATTTTGTTCCTTATTTTGGTAGGAGTATGTTTTCCCTGGTCTGGTTTCTTCCTAACTATTGGATTCAAAATTATCCACAAGAATGATATTGCTTAATTTGGTTTCATCAGCCACATGAAAATGTTTTAGCTTGACAGAGACATTATAATTTTTCGTTTAATCTGCTTCGTGGGCATAAAAATAAATGACCACCCCATTCTACACAGCCCCCTAAAACAAAATTAAAGTATGTCTTTTAAAAATGCAATTGGTAAACATAATGGCTCCTTCTTCCTCTTCTTCCTCTTCCTTTTGTTATCGACTGTTATTTAAAATTACAGCTGCCAGCAACCTCCTGCAGGAATGAGCCATTCTTCTTCCTTCCAATCCCCTCCTCTTCCCAATTATCTCTTTATAGAAGAGGCTCTGAAATACCAAAATGTGTTGCTTTGACAATTTTCTTTTAAGCATCTTAGACAGTGTGCTCAGGAGAAAATTGAATTCTTATTTTCAAAAGCTTTGCCAGAAAAAGTATTTGACATAGGTAGGTTAAGAGAAAGAGGTTTAAAATCAAGCACATTCCAATTCTGATCTAAATAGGAAATATAAGAAAATAAACATGGGCTGAGTTGAGTCACACCAGGTCTTGGAAATATTACTTCTTTGGACTATAGGGTCTAGAATTCTGAAACTAAGGCTATTTCCACACTATACTGTTATAGTGCTATTATTCCACTTTCAACATCCTGTGGAATTCTGGGGTTTGTAGTTTACTGAGGCCAAAGTGCTTCTCCCTTAACTGCAAACCCCAGGATTCCATAGACTGTTGAAAGTGGAATAATAGCACTATAGCAGTGTAGTGTGGAAATGGCCTTGTACCACTGTGCTAACTGGGGAATTTGGGAAGTTGTAGAGGGTTTTTTTTTTTTTAAAGAAAAGTTTCCAAGCTTTGCTTGCTTCCAACAGTGGGTAAGCACATGGCCTTGACATTTATGAATATATTGGGATTGGAATCATGTGGCCTTCTAGATATTGTTGGGCTGTAACTCCCATCCACTATAGGCAACATACTCAGAAGTGAGGGATGACTGGAGTTGAGACCAACCATCTAGAAGTTCACATGTTCCCTTCCCTTGAAATATGTCATGACTAATAGCCATTGATGTATACACCATTCTCAAATTTAATCTAATGAGTGACATCTCCCTTGCTGCCACAGTCCATGTTACTGGTTCTCCCTTATTGTTTCTCCTATTTTTCTTTCTCAGAATCAGTATACAGTATTTGTAGGCAGTTATTGAAGGGAAGCAGCAATTTAATTCTCTTGATTTCTTTGTTCTTTCTCATTATGTGACCAAATGCTTCTGAAATGGAAGTGAGGGATAAGAGAAGAAATCATGCTCAGATTTGGACCGCTTGATATGTTTCTCTTTTCTGAGGAAAAGGAACCATCTAAATGGTAAATATGTCCATGCATGATATGTATGTATGTAAACAGAGTTCAGGGCTCCTGAGCAACATATCTGCTTTAAGATGCAGAGCAGTAAAGATGAGCTCCTACCCTACCAAGATAATAGTATCCAGGGGCAGAGAAGGTTATTTTGCTACCTGAGAAAATAAATCTTGCAAGCACCTGTCACCCTATCCAGGAAAAGAAAAAAAAAATACAATAGTCCTCCTCCATCTGTGGTTTCACTTTTTGTGGTTTCAGTTACGCGCAGTCAACCATGGTGTGAAAATACTACGTACAATAATATATTTTGATGGGGGGGGGGCAGAAAGAGATACCACATTCACATAACTTTTATTACAGTATATTGTTATAATTGTTCTATTTCATTATTAGTTATTGTTGTTAATCTCTTACCGTGACTAATGTATAAATTAAACTTTATCATAGGTATGTATGTATAGGAAAAAACATAGTATATATAGGGTTCAGTACTATCCATAGTTTCAAGCATCCACGGGGGCGGTGTGAGGAGGCTGGAAGTATCCCTTGCAGATAAGTAGGGTGGGGGAGTGGAGCCACCAAAACAAGCAATTCGCTATTCTTTTCTGATATTCTGTGTCTGCTGCTTGAGATAAGTCCTCATTCCACCTACTGTTAAGGTTGGCTCTGGAACCAAGAGAGTATGTAAATAAGTGTATTGATGAAATAGTTCTTAATTTTATTTATACCCTGCCTTTCCCTCCAGGACTCAAGATGAGGAGGAGGAGGAGGAGGAAGAAGACAATCCCACCTTTTCCCATTTCAGGACTCAAGGAGGCTTACAAAAGTTAAAACAAAAATAGCCCGCAACAAAATTGGAAAGGTACAGGTAAAGGCAAGTACAGATAAAAACAGACAGAAAGCTGTAAGGCTAAATCACAGTGAAACAACTTCTAGTGTTAAAATCCTACTAATTGGAAGAAAAAAACATTTTAAAAACAGCACCAATCCATCAAAAGCCACTCTCTCAACTGCCAGTTCAACACCAAAAACCTGCCATCCTCATCTTCATCATCCTCTTCGTCTGCTTTCCAGAGCCTAGAAGAGTCACCAAGCAGACCTTCTCTTGTACCCTTACTAAATGTGTGAGTGTGGCAAATCCAGGGGAAGGGCTTCTCCCAAATATCAGAGCCCAGTCAGGGACATTTGGAAATATATGGTCCTTTCAATAGCTAGAATGCCTAATTTCTCTAATTTTTTACCGACATGACTTGCTAATTAAGGCTGGAGCCCGCTTGGTGACTTCTGCTGCCATAAACACTACCTGTAAAAATCTATGGCTTTTAGGCACAATAATATTAATTCCCCATTGCTAGTAAAAGAAACATTTCTTGGGTGGAAGTATATCTAAGAAGAAATTTTTGCTGATTTATAGTATCATATGATAAGAATGTATGATATAAAAGTACAGTGTATAGAACAGTAAATCACATCCTAGGAGAAAGATGAAAAAAAGTTAATTATTAAAATATGGAAAATAAAATTTAAAACCCTGAGTATAAATAATTGACCACATTATCCACAAATTAAAACTCTGTCAATTCAAACATTTAAATAAATAGATAATGTTATAAATCTCATGGGATGTGTGTGAGAGAGAAAGAGATACACAGAAAAATATACATTTTATAATGCAATGTGCAGGTTCAGTATCATGACCTCAGCTTCAGATGGTGACCAGGATCCCAGCCTAAAAGAGCAGATGTCAAGGTCCCAGAGATCTAATGGTATGCACTATGGAGACAAACCAGCTGCATACATTAACATACGATTTATTGGCGGAGAGACCTCCAAGTTGCATTGCTACCAAGTCAGAGCTCCAAAGACAAACCACTCCATGAAACCACCATCCTTCCACTAAGAGCCTCATGCTTTTTTGCTTCTGTTCACTGGAGAGTACCATATACCTGTCTACAAGGAATAGAATGAAAACAGAGGGTAGCACCTCAACCAGTCAGCATATATATATTTAAAGATGCTCATGAAATATGGACTGGAGCCTCAAACTGGTAGCAGAACTGATATAAGACTTCATTCAGCATCTGGACTTCACCGATAAATGTTCTGCTACTTGGGAGAGGTGCTAAAAACTGTGGAACCAATCTTGTGCCTTGTTTTTTGTTTTCTGCTTATTGTTCTTCTGTTCTTTAAGCCGTGGATCATGATATATTTATTCAGATAAGTAATATATATGGTTAACAATATTTAAATATAGCAAACTTTTTTTTTAATTTGGAGGAAGTTAAATTAATAACCTGTTGGCACACACTAGACTGCTTCATAGAAGCTGGATATTTTGCTTGCTTATTCAATACCCCACTGATTGCAGACTTGATTAAAGGATATGCTTGCTTGCTTAACACAAGATGAGTGTATTTGCTTTCCTTACTGAAACAGATGAGCCTAAGTTAGTTGGTGGCAAGAAGAACAAGGCATGCTGGAATGGTATATGAGACTGTGGAAGCCCAAAATGCTTCCCTGCCTGTGATGGAGCAACACATCACACTTCTCTCCCCCATCCCATGTAAGGGCACCATGTAAGTACTTTGCATAGTACCCAGAGCCAGTGAATTTATTTATAACTGACAGTTTGCTGTATTTTCATGGCATTACACAACACAAATAATAGAACCAGCACTGAGAAAAACACAACCTGGAACAAGAGAATGAGACAAGGTGGTGAGAGCACCTCAGACCACCCTGCAACTCCTGGCTGATGATAGGTTTATGGCTAATGATAGGTTTCTGTCTCCCTCATCAAAATGAAATGGTGGATGCTGCACTTCCTGTCCTACTCCCTCTTTTTGACCACCCTCTTATTTATTGTTACACACAGAGAGATGCATCAGTTCTACTTCTTAATCCTACCACCTTCTGAAAGTGTGAAGTTTATGCTGGTGCCTTTATCCATGTGGACAATATAGAATGGGAATTATGAGGTGGAAATGGTGGTGATCTAAATCCCACTTGACATCTTTAAGTAGGACTAAGTTTGGTAGATCCCTTTCGATCCTGAAATACATTTCTTGGGGGATGGGGATTTTCAAAAGCCTGCTGACATCCTATGGTTGGCATATTTATGAGTAACATATAACAGTGTTTTGCAGTGTCGAACATGGCATGCTCTCATTTCAATTGAGGCAAAGTGCAAAACAACAGCTATTAAAAGCAAAATTATACTGCATGCTAGGAGCTTCAGGTACTCAAGCAAGGTCACAGACCTCTTGGAGGAAACAAGAGATTTGTCTTTAATGGGTTTTCTCTTATTTCTTCCTAAATTTGAAAAAGGAGAAAACTTGAAAGACAAAACTGTTATGTTTAAATAGTAAACAATAATAAGTAATACATTCTCTGCTTTGAAGAATATCAGCTTCATTGTTATGTGACTGTAAATCTATACCTTCTTGATTGAAAAAGGATTCTTCTCCCCTTTCTAATGTGTGTGTGTAATGTGCCTTCAAGTCACCTGTAACTTATGGTGATCGCATGAATTTCTTAGGCAAGGAATATTCAGAGGTAGTTTTGTCTTTCTTCCTCTGAAAAACCAGAGGAAATGCCAACAGCACCTGTTATTCATTGGAAATCTCCCACCCAAATACTAACCAGGGCTGACCCTGCTTAGCTTGCAAGACCAGATGGATTCTGACGTCTTTTGGATATTTAAGCCTTTCTAATTCACATTCAAATATCATGGTTCTTGGACTACAACTTCATTTATAACTTTCTTGTTTCCTTACAAGTTCCTCCTCAATCATGTATCTACGTTCTTCTACTTCTGAGAGGAACAAGAAGTCACATTGGAGGGAAATAATTTTTCTCTGCCAGAAGTCAGTCTCATCTAGAAAATAAGTGAGAAAGCACGGACAACAATGGTTCAAGAATTGCCTTGGGGTTTATCTTGTTCAGTGTTTGTAGCAGATAGCCATGGACCCAGCTTCTGTCATATTCAAAAGCTTCTGAATGCATGGAGATTAATTCATAGGCTATTTCCACACGGGGTTTTTAAAATGGGACAGAGCATCCTCCAGGGAGGACGTCAGCACCTGGGAGTGGACTGGGTCAGACCTACTTAACGTAGATCCGCACCCCAGCCTGGTCCGGACTGACCCCAAGTGGTCGTCCAGCGTGCTTTTGAAGGACCGCTAAAAACAGGTCTTTCAAAAGCACGGAGCGCGCCACTGTGAGCCTGCTCCCTTATGCAGATTCACAGACTCGCCCCAATGCGAGCCTGCGATCTGCTGGGGGTGGGCTTTAGGCTGGCAAGCTTCAGTGATTGGTCGAGACCCTTGACCAACCAGAAGCTGCCATTTGGGACACTGGAACAGTGCGTATCAACGAGCACACACTGCTCCAGAGCGGTGTGGACCGGACCGGGGAGCCAAGAAGTCTGGTAAGTAGCATCACGGGGCGATTCCCTCACCCCATGGGGAAATGGCCATAGACTGTTGTGAAAACTGGTGCTACCATTGTGCTGTACAAGTTCTTCATTATACCTGATGCCTTTCTGCCCTACACTGTTATAGTGCTATTATTCCACTTTCAAGATCCTGTGGAATTCTGGGGTTTGTAGTTTCCTGAGGCCAAATTGCTCTTTGGCTGAGAATTCTAAAGGCCCCTCCCTAAACTGCAGACCCCAAGATTCCATAGAATGTTGAAAATGGAACAATAGCGCTATAACAGTGTAGGACGGAAATGGCCTCAGACTATATATTCTGAAAGGCCTGTCCTATGAACCTTTGTAGTGATACAATAGCTTATGTGACTGGGCATTGGCAGAATAATTCCCATAACTTGTCCTTGGGTCATTATCCAATAGGGATAGTTTCAGGATCTCTACCATGGTTGTACACCATGTTTATACAGCCTCACATTCATTGTTGTTAATTACCATCAAATCAGTTTCGACTTATGTTGACCCTATGGATGAGAGACCTCCCAGGTCACACTGTCATCAACAGCCCTGCTCAGGTCTTGCAGGCTCAGAGCCATGGTTCCTTGATTGAGTCTGTCCACTTGTAATGGGGTCTTCCTCTTTTCATACTGCTTTCTATCTCACCAAGCATTATTGTCTTTTCTAATGAATCATCTCTTCTCATGATAGGTCCAAAGTATAACAGTCACAGGTTAGTCATCTTGGCTTCTAGGGAGAGTTCAGGCTTGATTTACTCTGGGATCCATTTATTTATCTTTTTGAATGTCCATGCTATCTGTAGAACTCTTCTCCAGCACCACACTTCAAATGAGCTTATTTTCTTCTTACCAGCTTTCTTCACTGTCCAGCCATACATACCATACATACAAATTGAAATCATAATGGCATGGACAATCCTGACTTTGGTATCCAATTATATCTCTTTACACTTTAGAATCTTGTCTAGTTCATTCACAGCTGCCCTTCCAAGTCCTGGTTTTCTTATCTTTTCTTGCAGTTTCCATTTTGATTAATGATTGGGCCAAGGTATAAGAATTTTTTTTACTATCTCAGTGTCTTCATCGTCTGTGTAAATCATCTGTGGTCATTATTCTGCTTTTCTTAATGGTCCTCTGTAATACTTTGCACTTTTTCCCCTGATTTTCTTCACATTTATAGAAGAGGTTATTGTGCACCTAGTAGAGAGAGGTCTCTTTCATGCTAAACAGTTACAGATCATTGATATCACTTACTGTCCATTGATACCACTTTAACATGGCAATATCCTATAGAATCCTGGGATTTGCACTTTAGACAGGGTCATTTAGAATTCTCAGCCACAGAGCTCCAGTTTCTCACCAAACTACCAATCCAAGTACAAAAAAGATTCCACAGCATTCAGCCAGGGCAGTTAAAGTGGTGTCAAAGTGCTTTACTTGGACAATCTGAAAGAGATCTTAGGCCTGGCAGAGGACTCCAGCAGACAGGTTTTCCTTTGAGAATTTTTGACCTTGGTCCTTTCCGCATGGCATTTTCCATGCGAAAGGGTGCCTGGAGCGTCGTGCGATTGTGAGAAGCGATCTGCATGACACATTCACAATCACGTGATGCTCCAGGGGCTGACAGGTGCTGATCGTGCACCTTTTCATTTTCAGCTGGAAGCCCAAAATAGTGCATGATTGCACGTTGCTCCCAGGCCCCACACACACTTACCTGGTGTGCGGAGCCTCCAGAGTTGCGCTGGTCACACTTTCTGCCCCAGCACAGCCTGGGAAACTCCCAGGCTGCACTGCGGAAGGAAGAGGTGGGGCTCTCACGGTGGCAGGGAGCTTGTGCAGAGCTGAAGGACCCCGGATGTGAGAGCCTCTCACCAGAGGCTGCTTGTGCGATCCCCGCACCCCAGCACCAGAAGAAGGTAAGGTGTGGAAAGGGCCTTAGTGTGGAATGTTAGGAACTGCACCTCAACAACATTTGGAATTCTTTGTCCAAAAACAAAACAAATGAACAAAAAACCCAACACCTGTTGTGCCTTTATAACTTTAGCCTACCTGTACACAGATAACTAGAATAGGAATGAGCTGAGAAAGTCAACTACAGTATTCCATGTACTGTATGAATGAAAACTGTGTGCCGGAGACATGGGGTTAAACTGTGGATGTCAGAACTCAACACCATGTTCTAGTTAATCTGTTACAGAGAAGGTAATAAAATTAATGAACATTTTATAAAACATATGGTAAAGCTTTGATATACAAGATAAGGATATAAAATCCAATAAAATTAAGCTGTTAGTTCTGGATGAACACAGGTGCTTATTAATTTACCTTGACACTGAATCTAAGAGAACAAATAATGAAGGGCCTCTTTCAGTGAATCATATTGGAAAGACAGGAACAGTCTGTGGATTGTGTTTTATTTAGTAGGATAAGCAAGTCTAGGTGTCCAAACGTTGACAATGTATGGTCGGGTTCTGACCCATGTATAGTAACACACAACAATGTTTCTATAGGCTTAGACCCGAGCTGGAGATGTCCTGTCTTGTCTTGTCTCCACAGTGAAATGCAAATCTCTTTCAGTGAAGAGTTTAGACAGATGGGCATCTAAATCCTGTGACTCTCATCCCATTAATGTATTAATTGACAGCTTCATTCTGCCCTGCATTCCAAGGAAATTAGAACTTCTAATATTAAATCCTGAACGGGATTTGACTATGAATATTTGAATATGATTTTTTGCACTAATTTCAGTTCATCCAGTTCATCTGGATTTCCTTTCTCCTCGCTGTTGTTGGTAGACATATACTCTTTGGTCATATTGTAGAAAAGCAAACTTTTTGTTACAAGGGTGCCAGCATGGTGTGGTGGTTTGAGCATTGGGCTACAACCCTGGAGACCAAGAATCAGTTCCCTGCTTGGTCATGAAAACCCGGTAGGAGAACAAACTCTCCAAAAAGGCCACATCCAGAATAGTATCATTCAGAACTAAACACTTCTCAGTCATTTAAACTTGAGGGTTAAGTGCATTCTTATACCTCTTCCCTTGAAGTAAATAAGTCTTCAGACTGCTTAATGTTGTGTGGTTGTCTAATTCTTTGCTCATACACGTTTGCATGAGCGCGTGCACACACACACACACACACACACAGACATGAGACAGAATCATAGAGTTGAAAGAGACCACAACGGTCATTGAGTCCAACCCCCTGGCCATGCACACACTCAAAATACCCCAGCAAGTGGCCATTCAGCCTCTATTTAAAAACCTCCAAAAAAAGGTGACTCCACCACACTCTGGGGCAGCATATTCCACTTTTGAACAGCTCTGACTGTCAGGACGTTCTTCCTGATGTTTAGGTGAAAACTCTTTTCTGGTCGTTTGAATCCATTGTTCCCTGTGCTAGTCTCTGGAGCAGCAGAAAACAAGTTTGCTCCATCTTCAACATGATATCCCTTCAAATATTTAAACATGGCTTTCATGTCACCTCTTAACCTTCTTTTCATCAGCCTAAACACACCTAGCTCTCTAAGCCACTTCTCATAGGGCATGGTTTCCAGGTCCTTCAAAATTTTGGTCGCCCTCCTCTGGACACGTTCCAACTTGTCAACATCCTTCTTGAATTATGGTACCCAGAACTGGACACAGTATTCCAAGTGGGATCTAACCAAAGCAGAAAAGAGTGGTATTATTACTTTCCTTGATCTCAACTCTATACTCCTATTGATGCAGCCCAGAATCACATTGGCATTTTTAGCTGTGGCATCACACTGTTGACTCATGCTCAGCTTGTGGTCTAATAAAACTTCTAGATCATTCTCACATGTACTGTTTTCAAGCCATGTTATCACCCATTCTGCATCTGTGCATTTCATTTTGTCTTCCTAAATGTAGTTCCCCACTTTTCTCCGTGTTAAAATTCATTTTGATAGCTTTGGCTGAGCTTTCTAATTTGTTAAGGTCATTTTGAATTTTGATCCTGTCCTCTGGGATATTAGCTAAACTTCCTAATTTGGTGTAATCTGCACATTTGATGAGCATGCCCTCTATTCCACCATCCAAGTCATTGATAAATTTGTTGAATAGCACTGGGCCCAGGACAGAACCCTGTGGCACCCCACTAGTCACTTCTCTCAAAGATGAAGTGGAGCCACTGATGAGCATCCTTTGTGTTTGGCCAGTGAGCCAATTTCAAATCTACCTAACAGTAGCTTTGGGCATTTCCACATTTCACTGTTATAGTGCTATCGTTCCACTTTCAAAAACCTATGGGATCTTTGGGTTTTTATTTTAGGGAGGGGCATTTAGAATTGTCATCCAGAGCACTCTTTGTCTCAGTAAACTACAAACCCCAGGATTCCATAAGATGTTGAAAGTGGAAAAATAGCACTATAACAGTGTAGTATCGAAATGGCCTTTTTTGTCTAACCTGCATTTTACTAACTTGTTTACAAGAATATCATGGGGTCTTACTGATATCAAGGTACACTACATCCACAGCATTGCCTTCATCCACCAAGCTTGTAACTCTATCAAAAAAAGAGAGATCAGATTAAAAGCTCTGACAGAAAACAACTCTGAAATTTAGTACAGCCTTGTGGGAATGTAGGCAAAGGTTGCATTCAGGGCAAGGCATTTCTTCATGAGATATCTTAATAGTATTGCAGCTGAGTTACTGAACAAGAAAGAAAGGAAATGTCATTTTTGACAGCAACATATGTTCAACTGTGGGCTCCTGTTCTCAAAACCATTCTAGGTTTCTCAAGCAGAAAAGAATCTTAAAAAAAAAAAAAAAAACTTATTGGACATGGAGAGTTAATCAGCTCTGCCCGTGGAGATATTACATTTCTTTAGCAGAAGTGCAGAAATGGGGGCACAGTTCACAAGTCATGTCTTCATTTGTCAAGGAAGTTGTGTGAGTGTACTTGCCAGTCTGGATGAGTCAGAGATAAATGTTTAACACAGTTTTCCTACAAAGAAAGGATGTTGCAACAGCATTTAAGCACATTTCATTCCCGTTTCCCTGTATTTTCTCCTAGTCATAGGCCTAATGAAATAAAAACATGAATAGTAAGTCTTACATAGGACATATGAAATCAACAATCTGCACAACAACTAGCTAAAGACTTCCATAAAGGCAAGCCTGAAAAAAGTCCAACCTATTTCCTCTTAGGGCTTTATCACACTAGTGTTTTGTCTTGCAGCAACTGCTTTATTTAAGGAAACAAAAACATACCGGTGTAGAAACTGTCACTATCTTACCGTCTCTGCAGTAACAATATACTGCTGCTTTAGTGATGCATGTTACTGCAATCGGTCTTCTACATCACCCCACTGATCCCACGTTCCCTGTCCTGCCCACACTACCTAGCACATGTGCTAGATATGTGTGTGTGTACATACATATATACATACATTCAATATTTCTGCACTTCCTCCTCATCATTTTGGCACTGCGCTCTTCTAGAGTCAGGGTTGGCTGTTTTGCCATAATGGTGTACTTGCAGTGTGCTGGTAACCACCGGGGCAGTGCAAGTGCAAAACTACACCAAAAGTTTTTTTAAAAAAGTATTGGGGAACAGAATAAAAGCAATGTTGTTCGCCTGCACCATGATGCTCTCTTTGTCCAGACATCTGAAATGAAGTGAGCTCACCATGCTTGCTGATAGGGAGAGGAAAAGCATAAAACAATGCTCAGGGATACCACATGACTAACACAATATCAGAACTGCACCATCACACCAATATACAATAGTGTAACTAAACCAGTCTTGTGGAGGAAACCTATTGTCTAATGCGTCATGGGATGTGTGTTTTGATTTCTTTGCTTTGGTCGATTGCAATTGCAGCATACACTTTAATAGCAAGGACTGAGGGGACAGCTCTGAGGAGACAGGAAAAGATTTAGCAACTTTTTTCTCAAGTTCACATACAGGGCTAGGACAAATATCTTCTATGTAGAGGAGGCAGAAGTACTGGATATATCACACAGACCTGTCTGTGCTGATGAAGCAGGGCAAGCCTTACCCCGAGGAAGTTTAAAACCCTGCACTTTTAAGTTCCGGACTGACTGATTACCCAGAGGATAAGAGCTCCTATGTACCCACATTGCTGCATTAGTCTACTTGAAACAAACAGTGCAGATTCTTGTCCTCTTTTATTTATTGTGTTGAATGATTGAGAGTGTGTGTATGTTTGCATTTAGCCCAGACATGTGTGAATAATATAACTGATCCAGTAAGAAATTCTTCTCAGGTTTTCTAGGTGAAAGCTCAAGCAAATTGAAAATGAACAACAGGGAAGAAGCAAAAGCTATGTATTAAATAGCCTACAGGAGTGGTTTATATGTATATATTACACTGAATATCCAAAATTGGGTACATGTTGAAAATAACATGTACATGTATACTTTCACCAGCTTTTGGATATTAGTACTTTTACTCAGCTTTTACTAAATACACTGAGAGCTTTTTAAAGCTGGATGAGATCAATACAGATCTCATCCAGTAAAATCTGTGTAAAATCTTTGCTGCTTGTTCTCTTTTGAAGACCCTAAATCATATGAGCTCCATTTGCTAACCTATTTACTGCAATTTTAACAGAAGTACCTAGCTTTAGATTATTAGAAATGCCTACTCACCCTCACTCTCCTAGTGAACTTTCCCTTCTACACACCTAAGTGTTGTTTCTCACCCCTCAGACACCTAAGTAGATTCCCTCTCCTACCTGCCTACTTAGCCCAGAGCTTTACTTTCTCCCTTGTGAATAGGTAGACGCTTAGATACCCACTGGGGAAATGAATATGCCAGGCCTGACTGTAGTCCCTCTCTGCTTGTTAGGAAAGTCAGCCACCTAGTGTCATATACTGGATAACCTACGCTCCACAAAATTCACTCTGTGATACACAGTAGTTTATTTCAATGGACAAGCATGAACAACACAGCGCACTTCCACAGAAGTTGCTGAAACGAAAGCATACATACAGCTTACGGCTTTTATTGGTTAACCTTGCAAATTAAGTCATGCAAAGCAGTGGTTGGTGACAGCCATAAATCCATGCAACACATTACCTCTCCATCACTTTCCTAGGCCATTGCCTGCCACATCTTACCCCCATCTTAAACAGGTTTGCACATTTCCTGCTCTTATATTCCAAGCACAAGGTTCTCAAAACAGTGCATCTCTCTAGTCTGCACTTTCATTTTTGCCCTTATCTGTTCTTCCCCTCCACCACCCCAGATACATTGTTGCAATTAGCAATAGATACTTTGTAACAGTGATTAGCAATGGATACTTTGTAACAATCATAAGCAACACCTAACAGTGATAACATAGTAGCTTCTATGTGAGGTTAAATATATTTGCCCTAATATACATCCAGCTGACCATACTCATTTCCCTATGGCAGGGAGCCCAGCAACCTGATACCTAGTGACCAAAAATGGTTATACAGACTACAGAGATACTTAAATCAACTCAAACTAATAGTTCATTTTAAAAGCCAAATAACCCTAAGGTAAACACACCAAGGATCTTTTTAGCATGCATGCCAAATTTCGGTTATTTAGGTTTCATGGTCCATGGCCATTTCTACACTATACAGCCTTCCGTTGTCCTTCTATTGCTATCCCAGTAGCATCTTTGTTGCCAAGGGAATGCAATGCAAATGCTTCCCTCTGCACCTGGCCAGCTCCCTGTGGAAGGGAGCATGAACAACACTCTTCTTCCTTCCGCCATTCAGCTGGTCTCTTTCCCATGCCGCACTGTGGAAGTGTGTGATCATGGTTCTGCCCCTTCCACATGGCCAGTGTTGATGGGAGCATCACACAATCATGGGAACTTAACAGACCTTTTTTCATTAAGCAAATATCCCGCGAACATGATGGGTGGAGGTGCGTTGGCTGCAGGACCGTGATGATGTTGTGTGAAAACGAGAGTCATGGACTGCTGCCCATGCATCCTCATCATGTGACAGCAGCGCCATGTGGAAATGGCCTTAGAATGGTGACAGACACACATACACATATACTCTTTTATATAGAAAGAATCATATTGCCTCCAACATTGGCCATTTCCACACTACACTGTTATAGCGCTATTATTCCACTTTCAACATCTTATGAGATCTTGGGAATTGCCTTTTAGGGAGAGGTATCTTTGGCCTCTGTAAACCACAAACCCCAGAATTCCACAGGATGTCAAAAGTGGAATAATAGCACTATAAGCGTGTAGTGCAGAAATGGCCATTGATGAGAATCAAGCTTAAACAGAAAGGGCATATGAGTAGACAGTTTGTCAGAAGTAGATGGGAAGCATGAAATTTGCAGTGAGCCGTGAAGCATTGGTGAGTTTTGGAGAAATTATGAATTTTTCTGAATGTCTTATAATGCCTTGGTAATCAGGGATCTTGTATTTCGTGGCTTGTTTTGAAAAATGCTTGATCTGCACATGAGACGCTTTCCTGCATAAGTTCTCCAGCCCTGATGTAACTAAGTCAATGCCCCCATCTGTCCATTTGAAAACCATTGTTTCTCAGCCATGCACAAAAAAGACTTCTCATTCTGCAATAATAATGTTAAATTATATTCAATTGTTTCTCTGCTAGGACTGTCTACTTGTTTTGGTCTCTGCTTTACAACAAGTACTGTGAAAAGCAACTTTCACTCCTCTTTGTTTTAAACGCAAAAGATGTCCTGTGCCAAAACCAAGGGGATACTGATGACAAGCTACTTAGCCTGAAAAAATATCAAACCATGTGTCACTTGTTATTAGTAGGATGTGCCATCAAATGCCCCACTGGCTGAAAAACAATTCATTAACATCTATGCGACTGTGGAATGAAAATGAGCTTTATGAATATTATTTTGGAATGTATTTCAGGAATAATGGCATGTTTTGTGTAAGATTTTGATGTGTCATAATGACTTTGAGAATAAACTTCCAAATTAAGGAAAAGAAGGTGAATGTGAAATTGCTGTGAAGTAGCAATGCGGAAGGTGGAGTCTACAGGCTGCATATGGACCCCAAAGCTTCCAAAACCCATAACATGATCCTTTCCTTCCTTCCTTCCTTCCTTCCTTCCTTCCTTCCTTCCTTCCTTCCTTCCTTCCTTCCTTCCTTCCTTCCTTCCTTCCTTCCTTCTTTCTTTTACAAAAATGCAAAAATAATAATAATAATATTTTGACCCAAAGTGACTCCACGCACCTGAGAGTTGAAGAGGACAATTTTTCCCTATTGCCACATTTCATTGCCCACCAAGGAACTTATGCCCAGAAGAGGTCTTTTGTAAGCTTATGAATCTCTTCCTGCTCACTTTGGGGTTGAAAATGTCCTCTTCTGGGCCCAGAACAGCCTAGGAGGGGGTCAAACCCATGGGAATAGGGTGGCAATATGAGCTATATAAGGGGCATGATGGACAGATTTAGATCAATTTCAGGAGAAAAATGAAGAAGTAAAAATGGGTATTTAGCTAACCTTTTTTTCAAAGAAAGAAGAACTCAAAAACCTTACCTTTGGTCACTCATTTCTACTTGGAAACTCACAGATGGCACAACTGGTTCTGGTTGGAACTGTGCTGTGATACATAAGCTCTTTTGTGATTATTCAAGGCAACACTTGTTCCAATAAAACAAATGTTGATGGAAAGACTGTTGTTAGCTAAGTCATCATTAGGAACAGCAGGGTCCAATAATTTTGTTGCAAAAGTATCTGTGATGTCTGGTGTAAAAAAAATTACATTTCTTCTTGCGTGAGATCTATTCTAAGGAAAATGCATAGACAGCAGCAAAGAACTGGGTTGGGTTAGAGAAGGAAGTAAGGTTAGTGGAAAGAATGGGTAAGTGAA
The DNA here is from genome assembly GCA_948472985.1 of Iguana delicatissima. Classification (NCBI taxonomy): domain Eukaryota; kingdom Metazoa; phylum Chordata; class Lepidosauria; order Squamata; family Iguanidae; genus Iguana; species Iguana delicatissima. The sequence continues at coordinate 781,754 of CAOKZL010000258.1, read as the reverse complement.
GGTTTCATTTAACCTGATATTTTGAAAAAACCCAACATTGGAAATGCCCACCACTGCTTTGATTATAGTTAGCAACTTGTAAGCTTCCTTTCTTACTGCATAAACACACCTGCATAAGATACAAAGTGACCATAGAAGTACAACCCCAGTCTTACACTCTTATACCCAGAATAGGGAGACTTGCAGTGATGAAAGAAAAAATATTGAGCTCACAGTGTGATTGGGTAATGATGAGAGAGAAGGGCAAATTCAACAGCTGACTCTGAAGCAAAGAGTGCTTCACCAGGAGGTGAAGTGGGGTCCGAGCAACCAAGGAAGTGTGGTCCAAGCCACAAGAGTGGGGGGAGGGGTAGAAAGCTCCTGGAAAAGTGGGCTAGACATCATGATGAGTTCTCAAGAAGACTGTGAGGAACAGACTCAGAGCTATGTGATCCCTGGGTAATTCTTGAAGTTGTTGTGTTATAGAGTTTCTTCACCCTGAGTCCCATGAATGGAGAACATGCTTTGTTCTAGAACATAAGTGCAATTATAGCCTCTGGGCAAATTGGGTTGCCATCTTCCTCTCCCTCCAATCTGGGCAGCTAATTTGAACATTATACAAATTATTCTAACTACACAATGCACTTTCTAATTATGTAAATTGGATACATTAATTGTTGCATTTTGCTTCCACTATATTTCAAACTTCGTATCGTTTCTTACAGTAAGAATTGATCTTAGAAAACAAATATAAAGTGATGTTTAAAGTGATGTCTGGAACAAGGAGGCCCAAGTCCAAACCTCTCTTTGGTCATGGAATTTATCATGTGTACTTGGATTAATGCTACTTTTAAGCAAACCTACTTTTCAAGGTAGGATATTAATAGGGAGGGGAAAAACCATATGTAGTGCACCTGTACATTTACAGTACAAATAAAACAATGGCAATAATATTCATTTTTCACTAGGCACAGACACTTCCATGGTGTTGTCATCAGATCACCTTTTTTGCTGTCCATTTTTTAACTAATGGCAAAAAACTATGGATCCACAAAAACACTATAGAAGGTCGCTTGGAATGACTGCCATCTAATTCACTGGGCAAGATGCAGAAAAAAGTACCGACAAATTGTAGTAACCCAAGGGGGAAGGCGTGGTCTGATTTCCTTCACAGATGGGGAATAAGTATTTTTACTTGTTATAAAACAGTCTATCTCAACTTTCTTTCACCTATTTGACTTTTCACCAAAAAGTGCATGCTAAGCAGTTAATCTCTGCTACTTTATGTGTTGCCCTACCCAATCATTGTTTATTAATACTGGTCAAGGTAACAATACATGTCTTTACTTTTTACATTTCCATTCCCTCTAACCTCACCAATACATCCTCTCACACCAAACATGTATATAAATATCTTCCACCTGAAGCAACTCTCCATGAATCTGCCAAAATGGTCTGCAGTCTGTACACCAAATAAATCATTTTAGTCTTTAAAGAAGACATACTCTTGGGTAGGTAAGTAAAGATAATAGATTCTGTTGTTTTTACAGCATAGATCCAGCACAAGTTCCACTTGAACAGAAAAAGCAGGTGCCAGTCTAATGTGTTTGCCCTGTTAACAGCATCCTTGTATTTCTCACGATAAATCCTTTCTACATTTTTGCCCTTGTAGATATTGTTTTGTTTCCCTGATAGATTTTGCAAATGTAAAGGTAAGTGGTATTCCTTGAACTATGCATATGTATTTTAGTAGGACATACGTGCGAGTAAACAGTTCAAATGCCCATACTATATTCCTAAGACAAGCAAATGTGGAGTTAGTCCACTAAAAGAGAAATAATCTTCTTTGTTGGGTCCATTTTCCAAAAATGTGAAAACTCACAAGCATCTCCCTTTAGCAAACTTGTATCTAACCACTGTACTTGCTTTTTTTCCAGTTCTTTCTGGTTTCAGAGTGACATCATGAGGTGGCTGCCTTGGAAAGCTGAGGACACAACAAATGAATTGCTCTATTCCTCTCCTCCTGGAGGACCTCTCCTGCTGCTGCTGATTTTCTTTCATCATTGTACCCCAACCTTGCCCCATCTCTATTCTTCCCCTTTCCTGCACTCACGTCATGCCTCTACCATCTTCCTTTTCTTGTTCTTTGTGCTTTGCTGTCGCTTGTCCTATCCTCTTCTCTCACTTTATACTACATTTCTCTCTCTTGCATTTTTACTCCTCATCATGCCTAACTCTCACACTCTCTTTCCTCCTTCTCCTACCTATAACTTACTCTTCCTTCCTTCCTACTCAATTTCTTGCCTCATCTTGAATCTTCACAATGCACTTTCTTTTGCTTTTTACCTTCTGTTGCTCACACCACCCATTCTTCCATTTCGCCTACTCCATCCTTTGCCACGCCTTGTGCCCTTGCATTGTACCCCCTCTTGATTCTCGCACTCTGCTATTTGTACCACTTGCAGTCTCCTGCTCTCAAAATTTATGCTCACTTCCCTCAAAACTTATGCTCACTTCCCTCATTCCTAACCTTCTAAGCAGTTATCTGCAGAACAATTTGACTGCAGAGGGGCCCCATACTTTGCTTCCACAAGGACTAGAGACTTACTTTTTTTAAAAAAAAAAATATGAAATAGGGCTTGAATACTCTAAAGACACCAGATCCTGTTTGATCTTGGAAACTAAGCAACATCAGCTTTGGTTAGTGCTTAGATGAAAGGCCACCAATGAATACCTGGTGTGTAGGTTATATTTCACAGGAAGGAACTGGCAAGATAACCTCTGAGTAATCCTTGCCTAGGGAAACCCTATGAAATACACAGGGTCACCAGAAGTCAACAGGCGACTGGAAGGCAGGCACACACACACACACAGACACAGGAATTCAGGCCAGATGATGTTCCAAAGGGAGAACCATGTGGCATGCCTAGAATCTGGATCAAACCCAGCCAAACTGGTGGGATGGCAAGTCTACGGGTAAATACTCTGGATCAGTTCAAGATAGGGTAGAACAAATGATTCATTGACTAGACTCTGCATAATGAAAATAAGCATTGTGTCACAGCATTCAACAGGGCCACAAGGTCCATCTAGTCCATTTGGTTTTTCCTACATAAATGTGAAACCTATTTGTATGCATATTGAAATGCGTTATGTTCATTTTGACCAATAGCACATCCTCTTTCTTTCTTTCTTTCTTTCTTTCTTTCTTTCTTTCTTTCTCTCCTTCTTTTATTTTGATGGAAGGAGAAGGAGAGAAAGACAGGTAATTTCAGTGTATCAATGTGTACTGGCTTTCAAGTTCATAGACTTCAAAGATGTTGATAAGGGAAAAGGGCTTTTCTTGTACATAGGCTGCTTTTTTTCTCTTTACATTTGTTGAGGAAACAAGAAAATGGTTTGATTTCAAGAAGCGATAGTTCAAATGACTCCAAGGAAAGGTAAAGACTTTGAGATAGTATATTTGTTCTAAGACACTGTAGTGCCCTTGAGCTTTTTTTGGTACTCTGAAACATGCACTATATAAGGCTAGTTTTTGACTCCGGTCCTTTAGATGGATTTTAGTAGCTCCTTCTGTAGACCCTAGCCATTTCTGCACTACACTGTTATAGTGCTATTATTCCACTTTCAACATCCTCTGGAATTCTGGGGTTTGTAGTTTACTGAGGCCAAAGAGCTCTCTAGCTGAGAATTCTGAATATCCCTCCCTAAACTACAAACCACAGGATTCCATATGATGTTGGAAGTGGAATAGCACTATAACAGTATAGTGTGGAAATGGCCCTCCTTTAGTACAACTACATCATATGCTTGACCTATAATAAATTGCATACAATATCCTTCTTGCACATCAAGTCAGCAGCTTATGTGCACACAAGGAAGGGATATAGAAACCCATGACTTCAAGAGGAATGTTCTACTAAACATCACAGATGGAGAAGGCAACTAGTTTTGGTAAAAACTGAATATTTGCAAATAAGCCAACTTTTCAGCCTAGGATTAAATAGTCAGTTTTTAAAGACCTAAACTCAATTTAGATCCAACTAGAATTGGCCCATTAACTTACTAAGGGTAGACAAAGTGTTGACTTACCAAGTTCCCATTGATTCAATGGAACTATTCTAGTTAGACTAAAAATAGGGTTTAGACATATATATATAGATAGATAGATATATAAAGAGAGACAGAGAGAAAGAGTTTTGAGACTACTGCATATGACTCCAATTTTAATGTAATTTATACTTGCACTAATAAGCTCTTTGTTCTTTGGATAATATATATGCTAATGGCATAGTGGGAGCAGTTATTTATGTTTTTAAATGTCAGATAAGGTTTTTTACAAATTAGATCCTATATTGAGCTGTGAATGTGTTCAAAACTTATCACTGAGCTACTTTAGAAAGTATGTCCCTGAAGGAATTAAGATAGTTTTCAGACACATAACTTTTAATTTATTGGGTCTATATGATCAAACTTGTTTTCAGAAGTTATATTAAGAGTGTTAACAATGCAGATTTTCCTCATGACACCTCTCCGATCTGCTTGTGGGGAGAAAATGTTCCAGACAGATGCTCCGGTATTCAAACAATGACATGAGAAGTATAAAACTGATGTGTTTCATTATAGCCATTCCCTTCTAGTCTGGAAGCAATATGAATTCAATTACAGTGCTCTTGTGACAATAAACCTGCAGACTAAATTTTAATTGTTCCAACATTCTCATGTAATTTGCATTTGTATTGCAGTGACAACTCCAATAAGAGATTTATCATATTAGATTAAGAAAGAAAAAGAATTTGGGGAAACAGCCTTTGGAGAACATTTTTTTTTCTGCCAAATCTAGCTACTTCTTAATTTCTTCTGTTGGTGTCTTCCTCTTAAAGAATGACAACTTTTTTTTAATTATTTTTTTATTAAAAGAGTTTCAAACATCAAAATAAGCATCAACAGATCTATTACAAAAACAAAACTCACGAATACACTATACAACTTAGACTAAAACAACATAAACCAAGAAAAGAAAAAATTTTTTTTTACTTGATTAGACTTGTTGATATTTCAATATTTTACATGCAGAATCTGGATCCCGACTTCTGTATCTATTAATCAATACGGCGTTAATTCTTTTTGTCTCAAAAGATGTGAATTTTATCAATGAGAGTAGGTTAAACATGTGTGTATATATATATATGCATATCTATTAGATTCCATATCACAATCCCACTCATCTTTCTGCAAATATTTCTCCTTTCCATTTCTCTTTAAAAAAAATATTAACAGTTCCCAAGTTTTATTAAATTCCCCTATATTTTTATTATTAAGAGACAGAGTTATTTTGTCCATAATCATCATATCCCACAGGGCTTTTTCCCATTCTTCTTCCATAGGGATTTCATGAGATTTCCAATATCTCGCAAATACGATTCTGGCACATACTATCATATAAAACATAATCCTTCCATGCTTATTTTCCATTACATCTTCCAAGATATTCAATAAATATGTTTCTGGAATCATCCTATATTTAACTCCTAAAACTTTCTCCATGGTTAAATGAATAGATTTCCAATATCTCTGTGCGTGAATACAGAGCCACCATTGATGGTAAAAGGTGCCTTTTTCTGTATGGCACTTCCAGCATCTATCATCACACTTATACATTTTAGCTAATCTTTCAGGTGGGAGATACCATCTCAGATGCATTTTATAGATGTTTTCTCTCAAATTTTGACAAACAGTATACTTCATTCTTTTTTGCCAAGTTTTTTGCCACTGGTCTAAACTTATCTCCCTACCCACATTCTGGGCCCATCGAGCCATTTGTTCTTTGACTACCTCCTCCTCTGTATACCATTCCAACAGGTGTTGATATATTGTAGAAATTGACCCTTTATTTCTCTCACCCAACAGCAAATCAAACCAATTTTTTTCTATTTGAAAGCCAGTCAGTTTCTTTTCCATCTTAAATTTTTCATACAGTTGTCTATACAGCGACCAGTGGCAATTCAGGCCTTCTTCTCGCAGCTGCTCCAACATTTTTATTTTAATTTCTTTACCTTTTATTTCTGATATATCCCCATATGTCATCCATTTCCCATACAGAATGTTTTCTCATTTATAAAAAGCTTCATGGGGGGATAGCCAAAGTGGAATTTTAGGATATAATCTAGATTTATATTTGTTCCATGTCTTAAGTATGGGTCTTCTTACAAAATGTTGATTAAAGTCTTGTAGTACTCTATCTTTAAAGAATCCCAAATAAGCGTGCCACCCAAAGGCTAATTGTGACCTCTCCAATGTAAGGAGTCTACAGTCCGTTAACTTTATCCAATCCTGAAGCCAATCTAAACAGCAAGCCTGAAAATACAAATTCAGATTAGGTAACGTTAATCCCCCACGTTTTTTATCATCACAAAGTATTTTGAATCTAAATCGAGGTTTCTTTCTATTCCAAATATATCTTGTAAGATCCTTTTGCCAATCTTTAAATATCGATTCGTTATATATTACTGGGATATTTTGAAATAGAAAAAGCATTTTTGGTAATGCCACCATCTTAAATGCTGCTATTCGACCTAGCAGCAAAAGACTTTTATTTTCCCAGCTCCTGAAATCTTCCTTTATCTGTTTCCAGGTCTTCTCATAGTTGTTCTTAAATAGATCCAAATTTTTATTCGTCAAATAAATTCCCAGATATTTCACTTTGGATCTGATTGAAAAGCCTGTAATTTCTTCTAGCTGTTTTCCCTCTGTTTTCAAAATATTTTTAACCATAAGGTACATTTTTTCCTCATTGATCTTTAAGCCGGAGACAGCTGAAAAATCTTCCAGTATAGTTTTAAATCTTCCAATATTTTCCAAGGGATCTTCAATAATCAGAACCACATCGTCCGCAAAAGCTCTAATCTTATAGTCCATACCTTGGATTCGCACTCCTTTCACATCTTTTTCTTCATTAAGCATTACAATCAGAGCTTCCATGCGTACCAAGAAAAGTAGAGGAGATAATGGGCACCCCTGCCTTGTACCTCTTTCTATGTTAAATCTTTCTGATTTCTCCCCGTTTATCAAAATTTGCGCATATTGATTCTTATAAATAAATTTGCGCATATTGATTCTTATTTCTTGTGCTGGTCATGCCAGTAAGCGGCTAATTCTCTGAGGATGCCTACTTAAGACATTTTAAGGATCCACAGCACGCTTACACTGTTTTGAAGTCCAGAATACTCATCCAGTTTCCCTAAGGACAGAGTTTAAAACACTCTAGGAAGCAGGGTCTTGACATATCTTCAAAGCTCTTTCAAAAACCAGTGAGTCTGAATGGACATTATCCTGGCACTTATGCACTCTGACAACACACATCAAATGTATCAAGGATATATGTGAATATAATACAGTGACTGAAATATTTTTGTAGGGTTTGGTATATTATACCTTTCAAAATGGGTTGCTTTGCTTTGCCTATGTCTAAGGATTTGAACCCACAGAAATATTCCATTGATGCAATCTTTTCTTTACTTTTTTCCCCTTTCTTTTGAGATCTGGGCTTTTGGTTCTTACAACAAAGAAGGCAGTTGAGATATTTTGCATTGAATTCAGTTTTGGGTCATGGGACTTCAGCGTAAAGCCTTTCACAAGTGGATTTATCACCGCTGTCAAGGCATATGTTGCACATATAAATGCCAGTGGGATCCATTAGCAGCTGCTGCTTGCCTTTCTGGGAACTTGCCAAGTGCATCAGGAGCATGCTGATGGAGTGACAGGCAGCAATTCCTTAAATTTCACTGACTCTTGTAAAAGGCTATTTTGAGAAAGAACAACAGAGTTTTGCCCAAGTTGTTCCCAAGCAAATGAATCAACCTGCCAGAGCTTCTTGGCTCCTTATTCAGAAGGGCACCATTATGTTGGCATGCTGCCCCACAGGAAAGCAGGCACAAGTTCAACTTTCCATTTGGCACAAAAGGAGAGATGGTCAGAAATGATTAAATTTCTCCCAATATTTTATTATTCTGGGGGTTCACACAATACCATGGTAGTTTCCAATAGAAGTAACCATTGTTCAGTGCAAATTGCTTTCTCCGTTGGAAGGCTTGGCACTGCCATAAGGCAAAATAGGGCCACAGTTTCTAGTAGATGATGTGTTTGTTTATATGTAATATTTAAATCCCACTTTATTTCCGAAGATTTAGGACAATAAATAATAATAACTAAAATTTTAAAAGACTAAAAATATATTAAAGCAATTATCACTTAATGCCAGACAACTTAAAATCAGTGAAAACAATTTAAAATAATGCCAACCACAGCAGAGGTGCAAAATGGATAAAATTAGTTTTGACTTCATGTTTTGACTTGGAGCTGGAATGATACTACTGTTGATACCAGTCAGATACCTTAGGAGAGGGCGTTCTATTTACTGGATGCCACAAAAAAGAAGGCCCTTTCCCATGTTCTTTCTCAGTGTATTGATCCCACAATGTATTGCTCCCCCTCCCGCCTTTTCCGCAGGCTTCAGTTCTCAGACAAACATATATAGGAAGAGATATTCCTTCTAGCACTGAGATCCCATGCCATTTAGGGCTTTAAAAATTATAAGCAGCACCTTGAATTCAGACTTGAAGTGTACTGGAAGCTAATGGAATTCCTTTAAAACTTGTGTTACATGGTTATTGTGAAGGAACAACTGTGTGATGCAGAGTAATGCTGCAGCAAAGAAGGTGAATGCATTTTAATAGCATTAATAGAAGCATATTTTCCAAATCAAGGAAAGTAATAATCCCTCTATATTCTGCACTGATCAGGCCTCATCTGGAGTACTGTGTTTGGTTCTGGGGCCCTCATTTTAAAAAGAATATAGAAAACTTGGAATGGGTTTCATAGAGGAGCAGCAAGGATGATAACAGTTATGAAGAACAAAATAGATGGGGAAAGGCTGAAGGAGCTGGGTGAAGACCCTTCACCATGTTCAGCTTGGTGAAGAGAAGACTGGGGGTTACATGATTGCACTCTTTAAATACCTCAAGGGCTGCCACAAAGAGGAGACAGAAGATCTGTTCTTTGTGGCCTGAGAGAGTAATACTAGGTCTAATGATATGAAGTAACAGTAAGGTAGATTTTCATTGAACATTAGAAGGGACTTCTTGACAAAAAGGCCCTTTCCACAACACCCTCCAAACCCACCATGGGGACAGAAGAAGGACTGGACCATGACAATGGCTCTGCATGACATCATCTCGCTCCCATCCTTCTCCCATCCCCAGATGGTGCAATTATGGATTAAATAATTAATAGGTTTTCCCTGTCAATGAATGACAATCACGTTACCACTGCAGACTTACCAAAGGCAGTGCTTCCTGCCCCAGAGGAGCCTGGGAAGGTACCCAGCTGTGCTGCAGAAGGAAGAGGTGTGGTCGTTGCATTCCCTTCTGCAGGGAGCCAGCCAGTGTGGAAAGGAGCACTCCTGTCATGCACCCCTCCTGGCAGAGCCATTGCCAGAATCCCCACCAGACATCCTTGAGAAAAGGTAGGCTGCAGAAGGAAAACTAAAGAGTGGTTTGGCAATGAAACCAATTGTCTAGAGAGGCAGTGGAGTCTCCTTCTCTGGACATCTTCAAAAAGAGGCTGGGCACCTACATTCTAAAAATGCTTTAGATGGAGTTCCTGCATTGAGCACAGGGCCGACTTGATGATTGGTGATGTCATTTCCAACTGTGTGATTCTCTGGCCCTTTCCGCATCTTGCCTTTTCGCGGAGGTGGGAGGTGGCGTTTGCGTGAGCAGCCTCGTGTGCGAGGTGCTCATTTCTTTTCTCCGTTACCGCAGCCGGCTTGCCGGTCGTGTGAGCGCCGCGTGAACGTCCCGCCCCTTCCTACTGCAGCGCAACCTGGGAATTGCAGGCTAGCGTTGAGGCAGGAAGCGCAACCGGCCTGTCTCCCAACATACTGCAGCGCAGGTGTGTGGGGGCCCTGGGAACCTTGCACGATCACGCACCATGGCTTGAAGTTGAAAATGAAAGGTGCGTGCAGGGTTCACGTTAGGCTCGTGAGCATTGCATAAATGGTCGCGCATCGTATTGACCACCGCTCCCATTTATGCGACGCTCAAGGGGCCCTCTCGTAAAAGAAACCGTGTGCGAAAAGGGTCTCTGTCTCTAATTTTTGTGGCTGTTATTGATTCTTATTGTGTTTTACTGCCATGAGGGGGAGGTGTTTGTAGTATTTCCTTATGTGGAAAACTAATTTGACTTCTCTGGGGGTACTCCAAGGAAGAGGAAAATAGTGTTTGCTGTGCCATTTCAGCTGAGGAAAATGGATCCTACTGAGGTCAGTGGGATTTACTCCCAACTATGTGTCTGTAAGACTGAAGTGTAAATGTTAGACTTCCAGTCTCCAAATATTCCAGTGCTTGTTACTATCACCTGGTTCTGCTGTAAGTAAAGTCAGGAGTAGTTTAGGTATTTCACTCCACCCCATCATTCAAAATAGCACTGGCATGACAGCAAGTGGCCTAAAAGAATAAAGTTAGCACAAGTTCAAATATCCATAAATCACAGGGAAAAAGATGAGAAATGATTAAATTTCATTCCTACTATGGAAGAGTAATTTCCTTCCCCTACTCTAGGAGATGGCTGCAACTGAAAGTTGAGGTTTGGAAAGTGAGGGGGCACAGGTACCTTTCTTCCACTTGATAGAACTTGACAGTACTTTGCCCCTGGTCCAAGGTCTGCTAAGGGTTAAAGTTACAGTAATAACTTTATCTTCTATCCAGTGTAGCCCCATATCTTATCATTCTCAGTTTTTAACACATAGCCCTCCTGTTTTCTGGCTACTTTTACTTCCATTTTAGCTGTTGATTTTTTTAAATTGTTACTATACTTTCAACTAATTTTTATATTAACTGTTTCATTTGATAAGTGTTTTGGTACAATTCAGAGAATTTTATCACTGCTCTTTAATATATTTTAAGTAATGTAGTTTTAATGATGTTTGTGGCCCTTTTCGCACTGCATTTGCCATACGAAAGGGCCTCTGGAGCATTGCACAATTGCGAGGAGCCATCCACATGATGTCCTCGCAATTGCGTGATGCTGCAGGGGCCGGCAGGCGCCAATCGTGCACTGTTTCATTTTTGGCTTCTTGCCAAAAATGATGCATGATTGCACATCACTCCAGGGCCCTGCACACACTTATTGTGCGTGCAGAGACTCTGGAGCCATGGTGCTTGTGCTTCCTGCCCCAGTGCAGCCTGGGAGAATCCCAGGCTGTACTGTTGAAGGAAGAGGAGGAGCCCTCATGCTGCCAGCTTGCTAGCAGGCAGCAGCTGCGGAGGCGAAGTAGTGGGGACGTGAGAGCCTCTTGCAAGAGGCTGCTCGTGCGATCCTTGCACCCCAGCACTGAAAAAAGGTAAGTTGCCAAAAGGGCCTGTATTAAGCCAGCATGCTGTACAGAGGGCCAGCATGGTGTAGTAGTCTGAGTGTTAGGCCCTTTTCGCATGGCATCTGCCATACAAAAGAGGGCCTGGAGCCTTGCGCGATTGCGAGGAGCAATCTGGATGAGGCCCTCGCAATTGCGCAAGGCTCCAGGGGCCAGCAGGCAATGATCGCGCACCTTTGCATTTTCAACTTTAAGCCAAAAATGCTGCGCAATGGCGCATTGCTCCCGGGCCCTGCGTGCACTTACCTGGAGTGCAGAGCCTCGGGAGCTGGGCTAGTCACGCTTCCTGTCTCAGTGCAGCCTGGGAAGGTCCCAGACTGCACTGCAAAAGGAAGGGGGGGCTCTTGCATGAGCAGGAAGCTCGTGCAGAGCTGAAGAAGCAGGGAAGTGAGAGCCTCTCACAAGAGGCTGCTTGCGCGATCACCGCACCCCAACACTAAGAAAAGGTAGGATGCAGAAAGGGCCTTAGACTGGAACTCCATAAGACCAGGGTTAAAATGGAAATCCATAGAAATCCATTGGGTAGCTTTGGGCACGTAACAGCTTTAGAGGAAGGCAATAGCTAATCCCTATGATAGGCTCACCTTAAGGTGATATTAACATGAAGGCATAACAACAACAATATTTTTAGCAGAACTTGGGAAGATTATTTTTTTCAAACTATGATTGCCATGATCTCAATGGCCATGCCAGCAGGGGATAAATAAAATTGTCTCCAGACCTAGCTTTTTAGGTCCCACTTTGGAAGAAAGGCAATATACAAATGCAAATACATACATACATATATACATACACATACTTCAAGGAGCAAAGGCCCTTTGGAATAATGCAGTCTCAGCTGTACATGACATCCCAGTAAGGATGGAGCCAGACTGACTTTCCTTTTGAAATATTATAGATTTCACACAGGAAAAACCAGGACAAACAAATGCTTATTAATTACATATATGTAGCCAATATGCAGTTGAAAATGTAGTCCGTTGCACTGTAATGTTGTCCCTCCACATTTACAGGGGTTAGAGGCTCAGGACCTCCAAGAATTTGAAAAACCTCAAATATTGTAGCCGCCCCCCTCATATTTAACACATACAAAAAGTACAGTATGGCCTGTGGATTCAACCCACTGTGGACTCAAATGTGGAGTACACAATACATTTGCTGAGTTTTGCCAAGGCAATGATGTTCCTTCACAAAGCAGAAGCAGGCAGGCAACTGCTAAAGCTTGCCACCACCTCCACTGCTATCCTACATTATTTTTAACAGAGGCATTCGGGCCTCACTTTATATTTGTGGTCTCTCTCATTCACACAAGGCTTGCAGTGAGACTGCAAATGTGAGATGAGATTATAACTCTCCATTAAAAAATGGCAAAGGGCAGCTGTAGAAATGGTAGCAAATAATCTGCAAATAATCAAATCTGTGAATGTTAAATCTGTGGATGTGGAGGCCAACTGTCACTGTTTACTGTACAAACATCAATTATACTTTGGCTAAATCTGTATATGTTTTATATTATAAAGCCTTCAAATACCAATTTCACCAGGCTCTGTAGTACTTTCCTGAGGTTTATGGACTTGGTAGAGATCAGCTATCTAGTGCGGTGTTTCTCGTTGGGAAAAGCAGCAGCATGCTTGCAAAACCAATTATAGTACCTTGTTGTGGAGCTTTCCTTGTGGATATAGGCAAATATTGAACTGTTAAATGCAGCTTCTAATCAGAGGTGTGAACATCTATCAAGTTCCCCTGCACAGATTTCCTTCTTTTCTACCCATGTACAACTAGTCCATAATCCTGTATTTCTCTTTTAGGAGCAAATTTTCTGAAGAAGTGCATTCTTGTGACCATTTTTAAAAACAAAACAAAACATGGACACTACTTTCATGAACTGTAAACCCAGTAACAATGGAGAGACTTTCCTGTGCAAATAATGAACACAGATAATTTTACTGAAATGGATAAAAAGGGCCACAACTTTATTGGCTGCAGCTGAAGTTGCTTGGCCTGACATGGATTGGTCAACCTGTCTCCTGTCAGGTAGAAACCAAGGTCCTTTCTCCAGGATGACACTCTCACACATTGTTCTGTCTCAATCCCGGAAGCACCTCTGCTGGGATGGGAATATGTCCCCAACACTCCCCTCCACACCCGACTGGCTGCCTGTGAAAGGGGGTACAAAGGACATGCCTCTTCCTTCCACACTGCAGCTAGTCTTCTTCCCATGCTGCAGTGGGGAAGGAAGTGTGTGGCTGATGGTGGCAGAAGGCTTGCATGATTGGGGGTCATTGATGGAGTTTTTCCATCAATAATATACTCTGCGCTCATGCTGGCTGATGATGTGAGACGGGTGGGACTGCAACCAAATCATGCAGAAGTGTTGTCATGGTCCTGCTCCTCTCACGTCCCCAAGCTGGGGTGCCACCATCCTGCAGAAAGGGCCCAATTCAACAGAGACCACTTGCTGAGTGTCAGTGGAATGACAGTATATGTGCCACTGCATGGACCCTTTCCACATCCTACCTTTTCTCAGTGCTGGGGTGCGGTGCTTGCACGAGCAGCCTCTTGTGAGAGGCCCTCACTTACAGGTTTCTTCAGCTCCACACAAGCTTCCTGCTCACACCAGAGCCCTGCCTGTTCCTTTCGCAGTTCAGCCTGGGACCTTCCCAGGCTGCACTGAGACAGGAAGTGCGACCTGCCCGGCTCCCGAGGCTCCGCACGCAAGGCGAGTGCATGCGGGGCCTGGGAGCAATGCGCGACTGCGCACTAGTTTTGGCTTAAAGCCAAAAATGAAAAAGTGCACGAGCAGTGCCTGCCAGGCCCTGGAGCGCTGCGCAAATGTGAGTGCGTCGTGTGGACCGCTCCTCACATTTGCGCGATGCTTGAGGGGCTCTTTTGCATGGAAAATGCCATGCGAAAAGGGCCATAGTTCCCCTGACACCTGGGAATGAGGCAGGATGCTACTCCCAAGCTGGACAATTATTTGGTCACCTATATCCACATGATCCCTTAAGCAAACCATGCATGGGAACAGACAGACATGTCAACCTCATGCTCTGCCAATTGGATCAGTTCCCATTCCAAAATCACTTAAATGTGTAACCAATCAAACATTTGCAACGCACTAATAACAGAACCCCAATACTGCAAACACAATGAAAGTTAGAAATGAGGGAGAAAAGATGAGAAGATACCTAATTAGCCTGGCTAGTTATGATGAAAACTATTTAAACTTTCTTGACAGTGTGCTTGAAACCCATGCTCTTTTTGAAGGACCTCATACTATTAATTGCCCGAGAGGTAAGATAACTATGTCATTTGGTCCTGTGTATTTTGCAGCAGCATCTGTAGTTTTACAATTTGTACAGACGATGTTTTTTATTTACATAGTGAAGCTGAAGAAGCCTACACAAAATGACAGGGATTCTGTGAGACCTGTTGTTTGCAGGTGTCAAGTAAAGAGTCTCCATTCTTGGATACAAATTGAACTACTATTTATTTGAGCTGTATCTATTGCTCCAATTGAAAATTCTCTACACTTTTGAAGAAGACTGGCCTATCTACGAGACTTGACAATGGTTTTAATCCATTATTTGAAAATTACATCCTGGGCCATTTCCACTCTAAACTGTTATAGTGCTATTATTCCACTTTCAACATCCTATGGAATCCTGCAGTTTGCAGTTTAGGGAGGGGCCTTTGAGGAGTAAGTACTATAACTATAACAGTGCAGAAATGGCCTAAGTAGTGTTCTTCAGAAAAGAAGTACAGGAGCATTTACTAGCCACCAGGAGTTCATTTTTGAACAAGTTTGGAGAATATGAGGACTTTACTATATATTTATAACCAGTACTCCCACAGGTTGAGCAGCATCCTTATATATACTTTTGCCATTTTTTGTGTATTTGTATTCACTAATTAATTTTGTTTATTTACGTTAGTTCGTTTGTCTCTTTAAAAATGTGTATTTGCTTAAAGTTTGTTCTCATGCTATTCATAGCTACAGGTTTTTCTAGTTTCTTTTTGCCTTGGGCCAGCTTGCTGTTTAGTGGTTGCACTTCCTTCTCTTCCCCACAGCCCATGAAAACTAGATAGGCTCCTGAAAGGAAGAATTACTGGTACATAAAAGACGATAACAGCCAGTTACTGCTTCCATCACATTGCAAAACTGCAAATGAGCTTCCTTGTAAATTTGGGGGACTGTTCATTCCCCTAAATGACTAACGCATGCTTATACGGCATTTTTGCAGACTTTTGATATACTTGCATTATTCCATATACCCCTTCAAATATACATTTTGTATCAGATACATATTCCTGGTAATTTGTGGATTCTGTAACACAAAGTGCACCTGCTATGCATTCAGAGTAGGCAGTATGAAGCAGGGAAAGCCCACATAAAAAGATCACCACTGTAGTTTTCTTTCACACCTCATTGCATCTGATTTTCTGTGACTATATTACAGTTGTCAAGCATTTGTTGCAATAGCTGAAATGATTGGATTTATTTCTAATTGTGCCTGTATGCACATTGCCTCCCCCAACCTCATTTTGGAGCACCATTTAATTTTGTGATAGCCTTTGGCTGAAACAAATAACATAACTGAGAACTGAATTATTGCCATTACTCCCTTGGATATATTCTGCCAATGCTACTTGTTACATGAAGACTTCTTGTTCTCATACACATGAGTGAAGCCATACAAATCAGAATTTAGCTAGTTTCTATTATCAATAAGGAGAACAGCCAGTCTTGACTTGCTTGTGAAGAGTAATCTGCTGGCAAGGAGGCTGAATACTCAGTTCTTTTTTGTAAAGCTAAATTAGCTTATGCCGGAAATGAAAAGAAAATATTTGGTTTTTTAAAAGGCTGTTAGTAATGGGCTAATTCTAACTAAATTAAGGACTTCTTTTCCAGTGAATCCTATCAATTTCAGTTTCTCCCACTGAAATCGATGTGACTTAGATGGCTTAGCACTGGCTACCAGACCATGCCAGCTTTTTCTATCCAAAAGCAATTATCCCAAAGAACCAAGCTTCGGATGCAGGCTTTAATCTAGTTATTCCAGTGTGATTTCATTAGTGCTGGCATTGGCCTCATAATGCTACAAAACCTACTTATAATTTTATTGTTAAAAGGAATCAGTCAAGGAAAGAAAATTGAAAGTACACCTGGATGTAATTATCTGATGTAAAGTTTCTTTAAGCCTCAGGAAAAGGTTTCATCATTCCTTTGCACTCGATCAAAACTCTACAGAAAGCAAGTGTTTCAGAGTTAATCAGTGGCCGGAATGCTAGTATTTTATGGCTTGGAGCATAAGATACGCTCTCCTAAGGATGTTCATGGAAGGAAAATTCTCTTTTCCCTTCTCCCTGAAGCATTCTGGAACTCGCAGTTTGGAGTAATTCTCTTCTCCCTCCCTCCCCTGCAACTTTCCAAAGAAGGGACAGGAATGAAATGCTGGGGAAAATATAACAAAATTTCCTTTCATCAGCTATTATATCCCAGACTATATCTTCACTAATAGCTTCATGAAATCACTGGTGAATGGGCTGGACAACTCATAGGAACTGTTTAGTAACTTGGGCGATTTCCACACTACACTGTTATAATGCTATTATTCCACTTTCAACATCCTATGGAATCCTGGGGCTTGCAATTTTTTTTCGGGCAGGGGAATTTAGTATTCTCAGCTAGAGAGCTATTTGGCCTCAGTAAACTACAAACCCCAGAATTTCACAGGATGTTGAAAGTGGAATCATAGCACTGTAGCAGTGAAGGGCAGAAATGGCCTTAGGCACAGGCAAGATGCATTCTGAGATGGATCAAGAAAGATTTCCCTTATGCTTTTAGACCAGTGGTTCTCAACCTGTGGGTCCCCAGATGTTCGTGGACTTCAGCTCCCAGAAGCCCCAGCCACTATGGTCAATGCTCAGGGCTTCTGGGAGCTGAAGTCCAAAAACATCTGGGGACCCGCAGGTTGAGAACCACTGTTCTAGACAATGAAATATTCTGTGTCCAAATCTGCACATATTTTCACTGTTTTTCATATTGTGCTTGTTTGCATTTTATTGTTCTGACCTGGCTACCTACCTGTCATCCTTCCTATCATCCATGTTTCTTCCCACAGCTCGCAATTGTGATAGGTAAATAGAGAATCACTATTAAATTAAAAATGATAAAGCCACTACCCTGCACTATGACTGTTGGTGTATGTGGGGGGTGAGACTTTGAGTTGGATTGAGAGGTCCACTGCTACGACCCTCGACACCCCCATCCTGTGAGATGTACTTTAGTTTTCATACTTAGAAACATTTATGGCTACAAAAACATGATAAAACCATACTGACTGGATGAGCGTGTTGCCAGATATGGTCAGGCCATAAGTTCAAAGAGGGGAAGCAGAAAACCCTGTCATCAAGGGTTTCAGGCTAATCTCTTCCCTGATCTCAGATCTCTGCTTTTCAGAGCAAGCCCAGATAAGACAATCAGAGACCAGCCCTTTTGATTTCTCCTTACAAAGACTTTTCCTACACACTCCATGACCCAAACTTCAAGAGTTTTGGATCATGATTATCATGATTCCCATAAATATTGTCACTCTGGTGCCAAAGCAATCGTCTATCCCGGAACCCTTTGATTTGTCCTGTGATAAAATTTTAGGATTTGCCACCCCTTCAGGATACGGAAAAGGGTATATAACCCTCACTTTAGTTCCAGAAATCTGTAGCATTTCAGATGTAACGCATGATGCCAAGATTGCTGTGCTACCCTCAGACACATCTCTGAGACTCTCTGCTTCGACTCTTCTCTTCAGGACTGCTACCTATCACCCTTTTTCATCCTTAATCTCTCTCTCTATTCAGTCTTGCACACCTTATTTTCCAATAGTCTTGTATGGTTCTTGAGAATGTCTGTTTCCTTGTGTGTGTGTCGTCATTTCCAATAAAACACATTGTTTATCCTTAAACTGCAGCCTCTCTTCAGTTAGTACTGGTATACATAGGTGAAAAGATCCCACCATTACCCTCTTACAGGTGTTACCTTGGCTTCTGGGGGTCCCTGGAGAGACAACTGAATTTTGTAAAAGTTGGGGAAATTAGCACAGCACAACTTGGTAAAGCAGAGGGCAGGGCAATGCAGTGGGATCTTTTTTATCTTATGTCCACAGGGTCAGACTGCATGGGAAAGAGAAAGAAGTCAAGTGTCCTTTTAAATGGTCTTTTATTTGACAGAACTGGCAAAAATAATCACACACGCAAAATAAGCACACAAGGGTTGTTGAGATGAAAAGAGGTGAAAAATGATAGGGGAAAAGTGGAGGGAATTAGAAGCGGTGATACTGTACCTAATCTTGAAGTCTTTGGTTGGAGAAAAGGCAAAGCAGAGTAAAACTCAATGCAGGGAGGGGGCTGAGGGGAGTCTCAACTAACAGAGTAGTGGCTTGCTAGTCTAGCATGGGAGAGCTCCAAAATAGGTCTTGAAAGGGAGACTAGTTATAGGGCGAAAAATACCCCAGGGCAGACCCTTTCCCGGAAAAGAATAATAGCCAGAACTGAAGGATAATGGTTGCATGATAGCTGCCTGATGGTTGTATGATGGCCACATGATGTAACATCATGTAACTGGACCTTGCCTTGGTACGTCTTGCTTGTTGCAAGCATTCTGGGGGAATCAGGCAATCTCCCCAAGCATTGTGGCTGATGGCCTATTACCTGTGCAGATGTGCCTTTCCGAGGTTCCTTTTGGAAGCTTGATGGGAAGTTTCTGGTCTTTGATCTTTTGTCTGATCATTGGCCTGGCTGTCTATGCACCAGTCTGGTCACCTCTGGCTTAGATGAATTTTAATATTACAATTATACTCCCCGGGTCTGCTAACAGGGGTTACACAGGCCTCCTTTAAGTCATAATTTTTCCAAGTTCTAAAGAGACAGCACCACTCCAAAGTCTCCCACCATTTAGGGTAACATCACCCCTGATCAAGAGGAGGAGAGAAGAGACAGTGAATGCTTCTTGGTTCCTCAATAAAATTTCAACTTTTGTGGAGTTTCTACTGGATAGCCATTCAACTAGATTTTAGCTATATGGCCATCTTAACACCTTCCCAAATCTAGCCAATGGAAGTGACGTCTGCACTAGTAAAGTAGGAACTAGGTTTTAGTCAGGTGAGATGGAAACTAGCATTTAGGTTTGCTGGATTAGAGTTCAGGAGTGCACCTCCCAGCCAAATTTTTCTTGGTGTTCTACATTCTCCCTCACTACCCATGATAGCTGTCAGCTCCTCTGCTCTTCTTCTGAGATGGTCACATCTTGGTTTTGGAATCCAAGTCCCATGCATCAAACATACAGGATATTCATGAAGTGTTATAGAACAATGCCTTTAAAATATAGGACACTTCAGAACTGGCTGCCAGCATCTGATGAATGATTTCCTCAAGGCCATCTAGATTTCACCGTTCTTCACACAGAATGCACAGTCTAGCAAAAGATGGACTTTCATGGGCGATTATGTTTGACTGATTTTAGTTAGACATTTAAAATGATCTTTAACTTTGAGCGAAACATTTTTCTTTTGAACACACACTCTGTATTGCATATATCTCTGCATTTTGCCATGAAAGCTGGGAGCCAAACACTCAGTGTTATTGTTTGTTCATTTTAATAAGGTATTTCATTAGAAGCCAGTGATAAAATAAAGAACACATTGAACAAGCAGATTATTGTGGTATTTGGGGTAACCAGTACAGTTTGATCATTGTATCAAACATACTAAAACTGGAAATGACACAGGAGGATGGAGAATAGTGTAGAATCACCTTCATAAAATGTTTAAGATCACTCATTCAGATATTGCCTTTGTTAATGGGCTTTCTCTGGATGAAAACAAAGGAAATTGAATTGATTCACGGGATGCAGGCATTCATACCCCACGCCTATCTGTATCATAAACTTAACGTGTAAGTCAACATGTGGTACGCAGATACTTTAATTTATGTTCAGTCAATGATAGAAGGTCCCATTGTGTTAGAAGCTGAAAAAGCACCTCATCAGAGCAGAGGAAAATAAAATAAATAGAGTAATAGAATATGTGAATGCATTCTGAGTAACACAATATGTCAATAATGAAACCAAAATTATCCATAATCTTAAAAAAGGAACATTTCATTATAAGAGATGTATGCCTCTGTTTGAGGTCCTATTTGCAGTTTCATTATAGATAAAGATATGTATTAAGAATGTCTGGCCATTGATCCCAGAACGAAACACTCCTAAAATTACTTGAAACGCTCAGTAAGTCAGTATTGAAAAATTTCATAAATACTTAAGAACAAATGTTGTAATTGCACCATAGGCAACAAATCTTTACAATCTAAGGACAGCATGGTTCTGATCAATGGGAGCACAGTACTCATATGTAAAGGTATTCTTATACCTAGGGATGGAGGAGAATTTTGTTCAGTTTACATTTTGATAGGAACCTATCAAATCCTCATGTCTGAATCACAATATACAAAGTGGAATGCTGGTATCCTTTGGTATTCCCACTTCTCGGAATTTCACAGTGCTGAAAGATGCTGTAGTGGCCAGGATACCCTTTGCCCAGCTGAAGCTGATGTGCCAACTGCACCCTTTCTTGGGGAAGGAAGATCTGATGATAGTGGTTCATGCCTTACTTACCTGTTGATTAGACTACTGTAATGCACCCTATTTCTATGCCTTTCAAAAATGTTTGGAAGCTACAGCTAGTGCAACATGCAGCAGCCAGACTGGTGTCAGTTGTACATTTTAGAGACCATATAACAATCAGTCCTGCAAGAACTACACTGGCTTCCAATCTGCTTCTGAGCTCAGCTCAGGGTGCTGCTGTTGACCTAGAAAGCTCTGAATGACTTAGGGCCAGAGATATCTGAAGAACTGACTCTTCCCATGTGAGCTTGCCAGAAATTTGAGATCCTTAAGGAAGCCCTGTTGTATGTCCCAACATCTCATGAAGTTAGGTTGGTGGGACAAATAATAGGGCTTTTTTGTAGCGGTGCCTCTACTGTGGAACTCCCTGCCCAAGGAAGTTAGGCTGGCCCCTCTCTTTTAAGCTTCTGGTGGGTTCATCATCTTGGGAGTCCTTGTGAGCTGGGAGGCAATACAGAAATACTTTTAATAAATAACAAACAGTAAATAAATAAAAGCATGCATATTAAAATGTACATGTTAGGAAGTGAATACTAAATGCATAAGTTAGTGAAAAGTGCACAAAATGCATATATTGGTAAAAAAAATAGAAGATATGTGGTTTAAAAACGTTTTAAGCCATATTAAAACAAACACACACATGCTACTTAACAAACCCCCAAGTAGTGCCTTTTAGTTTGTACACAGACCAAGCTGTTAAAGAGAATAAAAGGTCTGTTTATTATTTACATATTGATTTCTTTTATGTCCCAATGCTTCCCCTGCCCCACTCCCAAGAAGCTCAAAGCAAGGTTTCCTCTCCAGGTTATATTCAACGTCTTATCTTTTCTTCAGCCTCGTGAGAGGTAGCGTCCCTTAGGCACACTGGAAAGCTTCAAAGTTGAATCGCTAGTCTGGCAATCTACTGTTGTACCATATAGTCTTATTCATCCCTCTCTCAGTTAGTCAAGGAATGTAAACTCCAGACTTGCTTTCCTTGCCTGACCAAACAATCGACTAGGGCCATTTCCGCACTACATTGTTATAGTGCTATTATTCCACTTTCAACAACATCTTATGGAATCCTAGAGTCTGAAGTTTAGGCAGAGGCTTTTAGAATTCTCAGCTAGCCTCAGGAAACTATAAACTCCAGAATTCCACAGGATGTTGAAAGTGGAATAATAGCACTATAACACTGTAGGGCAGAAGTGGCCTTAATGTGAATATGGCAGTTACAAAAAGGTTTTCCTCTCATTCTATGTAATTGTATGGTCTATGCACTGCAAGCAGAGAGGGAAAACATATCCTCTATTATTCAGTATATGGATGCTTCTCCATATGGGTGGACTGGGTCAAACAAGCAAAACCAAGAGAGAAACAAAGTTGTTCAACTGCCTGTATTTATTAAAAAGCCCAACATGTTTCAGAAAACTGTAGAATTCCTCAAACAAAATGCAAATAAAGGCAAAACATGTTTAAAATGGCTAACTAGAGGAAAATTCATACATCAGTTTTTTTAAATGAAATGGTTTTTAAAAATATTTTTAAAAACATTTTTAAAAACATGTAGTAAATGGCAAACACAAATGCTTTGGTTCTTTAGATTCTTTAATTAGTAAATGATTTAATCTTCTGGCTCCCAATATACTTTTGACATATTTATAGCTGATATAAAATGTATGTGCCATAGCAATGTATTATGCTTGTTGATATTTATGGGTTGTTGTATTTTTTTTAAAAGAACTTGCAGTAGGAATTTTCCTATAGTTATCAATTTTAAACATGTTTTCTTTATATTCACAGTCTACCAGAATGAAAGAATCATAGACTTTTCCAAAAGATATTAGCCATTTTTAATCAATATAAGTGTTTTGATAACTTTATTTCTCTGGGCATCTAGTGCCTTATCTGTCTTTCTTTTCCTCCTGGACTAGAGATATTGTGAACTGGAAACACTGGTCTAAATCATAGTGCTGGTCCCAGCTAGAATAAACCAAATTATTTAATGAGATTTAGATACATATTGGTTCACCAATCAACAACTGAATCAATGGCTAAGGAACATGACTCTGTGCATGTGTGGTAGAAGAAAGAGATACACATGCTGATCTCATTAAATTGAGTGACCCTTAAGACATCTTCCTCTCTGATAAAACACTGGAAAGTAAGTGTAGATAGGGTGCTGACCCACATAACTTCATCTCCATTGTTACTCCAAAAGGTGGGTGACTCAGAGGTCCACCCATGGTGCCAGTGCCTCTGTGGAGCTGTGCGGAATGATTAGCTCAAAGGGAGACCTGCAAGATGGGAGTAACCTTACAGGATCCTTCCACCTATGTATTTTGGTACTAAAGCAGGTACACCAGTTGGAGAAGTATGTAAAAAGTATGTTTTATTGGGGAAATATCACAATCACATGCAAGATTCAAGCAGTTTCACAACCATACAAGGCTAACTGAAGAAAAGGAAAGAAAATTGGACAGTGAGAAGTTGAGATGAAGTGGGTTAGATGTACCTATCCTATAGGGAGGAGATGAAGTGACATGGCTCAGACTAAGGAGTCCAAGGGTACTACCAGAATAGGAACTGGAGCAGCAGAGTGACAGCTTATTTTCAGAGTACTATAGTACTACAAGTTGTCTGGCTTGAAACCAGGGTTTAAATATCCTTCTTCTGCCCTAAGGGGGAAGGTGTTAATGGCTCTCTGACAGGGCAAACAATGGGGTTCAGAATCAGCTAATGGCTTTAGTCCTAGGCGATAAAGCACTGATGGGAACTGTGATAGCTGTCTGGGCAGGTTAGGAAACAAAGGAGAATTTCAGTATGAAGAAGGAATGGGTTGAAAACAATCAGTTGCCCTGTTGAGACAGTTTCAGGTGCTATTGTTTTTGAAGGTTGAGTCGTAGAGGAGATTATTGGAAACTCATGAACACCGGAGCTTCCTGACTGATCCATTGACTATGACCTGGCCGTATCCTGAGATCCCATCTGACCTACTTTTTTGCATGTCTTCAGCCAGTCTTTTTGCCAGCATGGCTTTTCAGCCATAACAGCATATAATTTATATTTTATGCCAATTAAATAATGTCCATTGCCAATCATATCTTGGACTGGGGGTGTATGGCAAGTTTAATACCACCTTCATTTGATAAGTGGTCCATATGAAAAGGAATTTCTGCCCATGCGCAGTTATTCTGAAATAAGTTCTCTCTTTCTGTATTTCAACATTTCTATATTTATGTCTCCTGTTTCTAAAATAGACTCCTCTTTTCACATGTCCCTTTCAGCATGAATACATCTGGGGGCAAAAATAGGCTGGCAACATGTAGTTCCACTCTGTTCCTTGCCTTTGTTTCCTGCAGAAAGTGTGTGGGGATTTAAATGAAGTTATCAGTAGCTAGGTTATGCCCCTCTCTGCTCAAGATCCTTTCAAATACATAATCGTGTGACTGACTGCAATGAAAGTATTAGGTTTGTAAGGGTATTATACAGTAACACCTTGGTCCCATTGCAAGGAATGAAATCTGTCTTATTCACAGCTGGATGAGTTTACTTTGATTTAAATAGCACTTCTTCAGATTTTGTAACAGATCCCAGTATTTTTAGGCACTAGAATACTAAAAGTTTATTGTGCTTTGACAAAGAGGGGAAAAAATCTAACTGGAAAGCAGCCATTTCTTCAGCTGTGCTAATCTGAGCATGGAACATATTCTCTCCCACAGCTCTTCACCTGCTGTAAAATGCATGGAGATGCACCAAAAATATAATGAGCAAGCATAGTTTAAAAGTAAGCTCAATTTCATTTGAATATTTCCATCATGCTGTCAGATGGAAAATAGGGTTCTTTACAGGCATACCAAATGTGAGCCTAGTAAATTTTCTGAATATTCAACTATGAGTTCTAAAGTGACGCAGCTCATTAAAAACAGGGAGTGAATGCTGAGTTTTCTGGAATCACATTTTCTCGAGATCAGTCTAACCAGACAGATTTCCTTCCTCATTCCTTTAAGGCTTCAGCAGTATCATGGAGTGAAAAAGATGTGAAGTGAAGAGAGCTAGGAAATACCTTTCATGTGGAGTAGGTATATGTATGTGTCAAATTTCTGTACTGATTTGCAATGGCAGCTGATGGCTTAAATGCAATTGGGTGGTGAATCTACTCTGAGTCCTGAGCCATTTCTGCCCATTACCTGATTCCATCATCCTCCAGTTGCAAATCTGGCAGTGTCTTTGCTGGGAAGGGAGTGTGCCAGGAATGCTCTCCTCTGTACCTGACCAGCTCCCTGCAGAAGGGCGTGTGAGCAACATGTGTCTGCCTTCTGGAGCACAGCAAGGTTCTTTTCCATGTTGTGCTGGGGAAGGGAGCACCTCCATCGCACTTCCTGCCCTTCCACATGGCAGTTAAGGAAGGGAGTGTCACACGATCGTGTGTGCTTAACAGATTTATTCCATTAAGTGAATATTCTGCAACCATCATGGGTGGGGATGGGATGGCAGTCGGGCCACAATGATGTCATGTAGAAGCACTACTCACGAACTGCTGCCATCCTGTCCCCATAGCTGGACTGCAATGCCATGTGGAAATGGCCCTAGTCTGAACATTTAGGGAGCTGCTTGAGGTGCTGAATCCTATCCCCAAAATTGGTCCAATGTCCTTTATAACTTCTTTAAAATCTACACTGAAATCAAAAGTGGAGTCACTGCTCCATCGACATGAAATTTACCAACTACCATTTTGATTTTATATCTTAGTCACCTTATAAACAATTGCTAGGCTCAGCACAGCACAACAGTATGGATAATGTACACATGCACAAAATAATCCCCTGTCAGATTTTTTTTTTTAAAGAAACCCCTTTGCCGGGTGCTGAGAATGGAATTCAAATTGGTTCTAGGTATATAGGAAGGACCACCTCTGAGTAGTCTTGCCTAAGAAAACCCTATGAAATTCATTGGTCATCATAAGTCAAGAAGTGACTTGAAGGTGTGTGCACATGTGCACAAGTGCACACATACACCTCTCTGGGCAGAACAATCCATAAGGACGCACTGCTGACAGTGGGGGAGCTGGTAGCTATTACTTTCTTCTGTGATTGCTTAGCATGTCTCACAGTGGGAGAGCACTCAGAGTAGAAGCAGAAGCTCCTATCTGGATAGGAATTCCCACACAAAAGGCATGCTGGACCCATCCACTAATTCAAAATATTGTGTGTCTTTTGTTATGTAGCAGAGAATTAACACTACAGGATCAGTGCCAATTTTATTTGGTAATACACCTGAAATTTGGAAATGGAGAATTCAAAGTACAAACCCGATGGATCAAGAAGTTCAGTTTAGTTGTAAATCAAGCATAAAACTTTTCAAAGACCAGGGCACCTATTCCCACTGATACCTAGCAGCTACTGCAGGTGTAATCCTCTCTACAGAAACACTACAGGTGCTGAAATCACCAGATATTATTCTCTCCTTAAGGAATTCTGAGAAACTAACATTTCCAAGAACCCAGGACCATGCTCAATAGCATTTGGGAAACCAGGATTCTTGCAGGTGGTACTTTCTTGTGATTTCCTGTGCCCTAACTGGTTGCTAGATATTATTCCTGCGACTTTCAAGTGCTTTACACTGCCATCACTGCTAGGTATATTGTGTGATTAAAAGAAGACGACATTGGGCACATGGAGGGGAGCTCCATGAGCTTGATTGGCATTCCCATTGGCAGCACCATCAAAGGCATGAAAAAAAAATCTGGAGACCAGAATGGGTTTGAGTTTAATAGTAAATCAGACTTGGTCCAAGTTAGCTTTTGGGTCAATATTGAATCAAGTCCTTGAAAACTCACTCATCACTGGAAGTGCATTTCCTCTGATTACTCATGTTTACCATATGTGCTGGAATAACTGGATCAGTTATCAAACCAATGGATCCAACTTTTAAATGTCATATTCAGTGAAAAGTCTGCATTTTATTTGGTGCTTTAAGACTCTGTTGAAGGATCAGAGGACCGCCAGTTGTTGAACTGCATCTCCAAGAATCCCTCAGCATTGGTTGTACCGGTTATGGGAGCTGTGAGTTGCAGCTCAATAAATTCTAGAAGGCCACATGATTCCTAAAAATGATTGAACTTATGAGTGAGAAGGTATCAGATAATGAAACACTGAAGATGTATTCTTGTTGCCTTTAAGCATTCACGTATTTTATTCATACATAGCTGTCCTCTGGAATTCTTTGCCAAGGTTTATACACAACCCTATACAGATTTACTAGGCAGTAAATCCCTTTGAATCTTATGGGCCTTATTTCTAAATAGAGAATACAGTGCTTCACTATTATTAGTAGAACTTAATTGGATTTTTAAAAAAACACACAGAGAATTCTTCCTACCCTCCTTCATAGCTGGCTTTATGATTTATGGACCATTAATCACTGTGTCAAATTTGTGGGATCAATTGCAGACCAGCCCATATCATCAAAAACAATGATGTAGTAAATCATAGCCATGATCAGATATTCTACCACATAAACAAGAATACTCACTTGCAAGTGATATGCAATATAGTCACTTAAACCTACACTTTCAATGAACCCTGATAGAAAAACATATTTGCTTGTCGTACTTGTGCTGAAAATTAAGATATTATGTATGCCTTTGTAAAAAATATGTTGTCACTTTGCCTTTTCCTTAGAATAAAATTTCAAGTTATACTCTAAACAACATTTTAAAACCAAATATAAACTACGAAACCTGAGCTGAGTCTCTTCCCTGATGTAATTGCTTTCCATATTTAGCGTGTCTTTTGCCCAGATAAGAGAGCAGCTTCCCACTCTGCCCTACAAAATCCTTAGCAAGCAGTGTCAGAAGACTGTACACTTGTGCCTGTTTCAGGCCATTTCCGCACTAGACTGTTATTGTGCTATTATTCCACTTTCAACATCCTATGGAATCCTGGGGTTTGCAGTTTAGGGAGGGGACTCAGGCCTCTCCCTAAATTGCAAACCCAAGGATTCCATAGGATGTTGAAAGTGGAATAATAGCACAATAACAGTCTAGTGCGGAAATGGCCTCACTCTGCCCCGAGAGACACATATGGAGATAAACACAGAACACAAGGACAGTCAGAAAAGTCAATAATATGTCAAAAGACTAAGTGAACAAGAAATGCGAAATTCTGTACATGTGCAAGTCTGTCCATCAATTAACAGTATGTTTGGATGGAAGATATTTTTGGCTCAGACAACAATCTGACTATATAATCTTTCTTAAACCTTATTTGTGGAAAATAATCCTGTGTCAGATTGCTATGAATAAAACCAGTCATTGTAAAGGCATACATACAAACAACTAATCTAGAGACCATGCTGTAAAACAAAGTCTTTTGGTTGGCTGGCAAAATGAAGATGAGCCGCACTATGGAATTATAGCACTATGATTACATGGCAATATGCCAAGGAACTGGGATTGGCAATTTAGGGGAAGAGCAAGTTCTCTTAGCCAGCAAGTTCTTGTGCCTCTGACCAAATCACAGATCCCAGGATTTCATAGGATGCAGCCAAGGCAGTTAATGAAGCAGATGTGTTCCTGGGCTTTACTTCTTTAACATAAACATTGGTACCAGAGGTAGAAATTACATGGAAAGGACAGGGATACATTCCTACATCACATAAAAGAACAGTTCAATATGATTCAGCAAACTTTTTATTCAAAATTAAGATTATAATTATGTGAAATGAAAAGGCCATGCCGGACAAGCCTTGCCTGTTGTACAAAAACACACATGAGCCCTTTTCACATGGTATTTGCCATATGAAAGGGCCCTAGAGCACCGGGTGATTGCAAGGAGCAGTCCACATGGCATACTCGCAATCGTGCAATACTCCAGGGGCCAGGAGGCGCTGATTGCGCACTATTTCATTTTCAGCTTTGAGCCAAAAATGGTGCATGATCACGCATCACTCCGGGGCTCCATGTGCATTTACTGTGCGTGTGGAGCTCCGGAGCTGCGGTGCTTGCACTTTCTGCCCCAGTGCAGCCTGGGAAAATCCCAGGCTGCGCTGTGGAAGGAAGAGAAGGGGATCTCATGCTACCTGCTCGCGGGCAGGCAGCAGCTGCAGACCTGAAGCAATGGGGACGTGAGAGCCTCTCGCAAGGGCTGCTCACACGATCCCCGCACCCCAGCTCCGCGAAAAGGTAAGCTGTGGAAAAGGCCATGGTTACAGTAGGGTCACCTAGAGTACAATCCTGTTGTTGCCTAGGTCAAGCTTTAGTATGCTGTTTACCAAAGACACACTGCTACAACCCAACACTAAAATTCTGGTCATTTCCACACTACACTGTTATAGTGCTATTATTCCCCTTTCAACATCCTGTGGAATCCTGGGGTTTACAGTTTAGGGAGCGGCCTCAAAGTATGTTGAAAGTGGAATAACAGCACTTGCAGGTTTGTGACTCAGGCCATTTCTGCTCTACACTGTCATAGTGCTATTATTCCACTTTCAACGTCCTGTGGAATCCTGGGGTTTGCAGTTTAGGGAGGGGCCCTTAGAATTCTCAGCCAGAGAGCTCTTGGGCCTCACTAAATTACAAACCTCAGAATTCCACAGGATGTTGAAAGTGGAATTATAGCACTTCAACAGTCTAATGTGGAAATGGCCTCTCTCTCTCTCTAGCCCTCTTTCACCATCGTCTCAAAGCCAATGCTACAAAAGCCGGCAAGCAAACAAACAAACAATCTTCCGCTAGACCAGTGGTTCTCAACCTGTGGGTCCCCAGATGTTCGTAGACTTCAGCTCCCAGAAGCCCCAGCCACTATGGTCAATGCTCAGGGCTTCTGGGAGCTGAAGTTCACAAACATCTGGGGACCCACAGGTTGAGAACCACTGTGCTAGACAGAAGACAAGAAAAGGGCTGGAGGCTGGGATGGGCTCCCATTAAAGATTTTGTGAAAAAACAGCTTCTTTGCCAGGGGCTTTGTTAACTGAGGTATAGGATTCCTTAAAGGCCCCTCTCTAAACTGCAAACCCCAGGATTCCATAGGACGTTGAAAGTGAAATAATAGCACTATAACAGTCCACTGTGAAAATGATCTGTCTTGTGTGAAAGGACTCAAGAGCATATTAAAACAAAACAAAAAAAGTTACAATAAAGTCCAACAAATAAAATACCATACCGGGCTAAATCATATTAGTAGTCCCTCTGAACCAATTGTTGAATGATCTGAGCATGGCATTTGGTGACTGGGGAACTTGGAAGTCTCTTATTCATAGAGTTTCCATAAATTGAAGTTGGCTTGATGGAGATTAATAATGACAAAGGTAACATATACAAAAATGCCATGGCTGAATGGATTTATTTTAGGTGGGACTAACAAAAGGATTCAGACAATTGTCTATTAAATATAATGAACTATTATTTTTTTAAAAATGAACCTGATATGATTCAGCTGATTTGATTGTTTGAAATAAGATTCAACAGGTAAGATTAACCCCTTTCCAGGTAATTAGAAAAGAAGAAATAAAAGCAATCTGTAATCTGCCTGAAACACTGCTAGCAGGAATGTAACTTAAATGCTGTGCTGTTGTAATTGCTGTTCTTTCTAGATATGAGTTTAATGCAATGTCTCCTAAGTATATGAATCACAAATATGCTGCAAACAACTTATATGACACAGAAAGTAGACATTCACATATTTTCCAGCTCATTAAGCATGCATCCTTCTTGATCACTGAAGTAAGAGAATTATGCCTGGCTGAAACAAGAGGAGGCAATCACAGGGTTTAAATGACTTCTGCACTTATCTGTGTAACTATGTTGAACTCAGTATAACAAACTGCTTTAAACTCATTTTAGCATTTTCTGTTTTCCGAGCTATGTAAGAAAAGAATGCTTATTACAATGAATGCTGTCATCAGTGTAAAAACCACTTCACTGAAAGTGATTAGTTTTATGGGGTAAGGCAGTCCTATCCCTGTCCAGTTCAGAATTAGGCCAGTGACAATGGACTAATTGGGAGACTATAAACTAAGGCCATTTCCACACTGAAGTAAAACCCCGTGGTGCAACGAGCGGATACGGAGGTCGTCTTCACCGCGGGGTGCGCTAGGGCGGACAAAAAAAGAGAGGTTCTAAACCTCACACCGCCCTCGCATGGCGAGTGGGTGGTGCTCCGTGTTTTATAAAAACCACCTTTCAAGTGGTTTTTATAAAACCTCTCGCACGCTACTCCATCACGGTGCCCTGTGCAGAACTGCAGGGACGCGGTAGCGCATCCCTGCAGAGCTGCCCAGTGGCGGGCTTCCGGCTGGCGCGCTGCCCCGATTGGCGGAGTGCTGCCGGAAGCCGCTGGCCGCCTGGGCACTGCTGAGCACCACCACCGTGCAGAGCGGTGAATTCGCGCTGCTCCCCGCGGGGACGGAGCCTCCCGCTTCACGGTAAGCTCCATCCCCGCGTGCGCCGCCCCGTTTCCCCACATGTCCATCCCCCCGGTGTGGAAAGGGCCTTAACCTTTCTAAAAAAGAATCTGTTTTAATTTTCAGCCTCTTTCTGAACCACCAAGATTTCTGGACCCTGTTGCATGTCCAGTGATTGATCAGGTCTCTGACAAGGTCAAGATACTTTCCTCATATGACAACTCTCTGTTTCACTCTTTCCCAATATTAGTGAAAGTTAGGAGGTAATGGTGAAGGTTTACAAGAACTGCTAGATGCCAGGCAGGTCCAGATGGTGGGATCACATACAAAGACCATTTCCACCCTACACTATTATAGTGCTATAATTCCACTTTCAAAA
Source organism: Iguana delicatissima (assembly GCA_948472985.1). Lineage (NCBI taxonomy): Eukaryota > Metazoa > Chordata > Lepidosauria > Squamata > Iguanidae > Iguana > Iguana delicatissima. The sequence continues at coordinate 749,900 of CAOKZL010000258.1, read as the reverse complement.
TCCTATGGAATCCTGGGGTTTGCAATTTAGGGAGGGGCCTTTAGAATTCTCAGCCAGAGAGCCCTTTGGCCTCAGTAAACTACAAATCCCACAATTCCACAGGATGTTCAAAGTGGAATAATAGCACTAACAGAGCGTAGGGCAGAAATAGGCCAAAGTATCAAATTCATTGGGAAATTTCAAAACCAAGATATAATATCTTACTAGTATACTTCCATTAATGCAACAGGAGCTTCTCTTCTTTTATTCCATCTATAGCCATCCACATCAGCTGAAACATCTGCTGTGGAGAAAATCTCAGGCCCTTTTCACACGCTATTTCTCATGCGAAATGGCCTCTGGAGCATTGCACGATTGCGAGGACCATTTCATATGACATCCTTGCAGTCGTGCAACACTGCTGGGGCCAGTATGTGACTATCATATATCATTTTCAGCTTCTTGCCAGAAACGATGCATGATCGTGTGTTGCTCCTGGACCCCACACACACTTACCTTGCACGCAGAGCCTCCGGAGACGTGGCCCTTGCGCTTCCTCCCCCAGTGCAGCCTGGAAAAGTACCCAGCTGCACTACGGAAGGAAGAGGTGGAGCCCTCATGCTTCCTTCCAGCCAGCAGAGAGCTGCTGCGGAGAAGAAGCAGAGGGGATGCGAGGGCCTCTTGCAAGAGGCTGCTTATGTGATCCCCGCACACCCACATTGGGAACAGGTAAGGCGCGAAAAGGGCCTTAGCTTTCTAGCATGGATTTTGATGGTACATGGTGGTCACGGAGAGCCCTTTCAGACAACACAATGATGCTGTTATTTTCTACTTTAATTTGAAAAATTCTTTGGAATTCCAGGATTTGCAGTCTAAGGAAGAACACTTAGAATTCTCATTCAGAACTTCTGTGCCTCACCAAACTGCAAATCCCATGACTCCATAGGACACAGCCATGGCAGTTAAAAGAGAATATAGTGCTATAATTGTAATTGTAGAAGAGTCCCAATTCTGTGACTGTAACAACAGTGTTTCCTTCAGCAGAAATTGGATCCTGGCTATTGTTTTCATGCTTCCTTGCATTTCAGAGTGCTACTACTAAGTACATAGGCAAGACAACACCATTTTCATTGTTTATGGCATTTGGACATGGCAACACATGCTTGTAGCAGTGGCCAGGCCTCAATCTGCACTCTCTTCCTCTTTTGGAAAGGTCAGGGGTATAGGGGCACACATGGCTGGCTATCTGTGTGTGCTGAAATAGTTCAGTTTAAGGTCAGCCTCTGGTGTGTGTGTGTTCTGAGCATGTGTGTTCTGAACTTAGGCCCTTTCCACATGGGGGAAAAACACGGGGTAACACGGGGTAGGACGACCTCACCCGGAGGTCATCTACACTGTGGAGTGTGCTAGGGCGGTTAGAAATGGAGTTCCCCCACCTCAAACCACCCTCACGCAGCCGCGGGGGTGGCGCCGCGTGTTTTATGAAGACCACATTTCATGTGGTCTTTATGAAACACGTGCGCGCTAGCCCGTCACAGCACCCTGTGGGGAATTGCAGGGGTGCGCAAGTGCGTCCCTGCAGAGCTGCCCAGGGGCGGGCTTCCAGCTGGCGCACTTCTCAGATTGGCAGAGAGCCGCTGGAAGCCGCCAGCCGCCATTTTGGGCACCGCCGGGCGCTGCCGGGCACCGCTGCCGTGTAGAGCGGCGAATGTGCGCCGCTCCCCACGGAGACGCAGCTACCCGGATTAAGGTAGGCTCCATTTCCGCGTGCGCTGCCCCGTTTCCCCGTGTTTCACACACCCCGGTGTGGAAAGGGCCTAAGTTATCAATGCAGCATGAATGCAGGGTAAGGAAATCAGATGACTCTTCAGTTTTCAAAACCCAGTCCATATTTTGTTTAAAGCAAGAACTGTTCAGTTCTTACGTACTTTCCAATTCAGTGAGATAAGATTCACTGATGATTTTCCAGAACTTTACATTTCTGGTTCATTTGAAGGAACTTCTCCTGTGTGAAGGAAGTTTTTCTCCATGCTTGTGTGTGTATGTATGTTTGACTTTGCATATTCTATTGCACAAAATTGCTATTCAATGCAAGGGTTGTGTAGTACAATCAATGTACAAGTCTGCATATCGAGATCTGTGCTCCTTAACCTCAGTGCAGGGTCTCAATCAATGACATGGTGGAACCACATAGCTCTGGGATGCAGAGCATCAGCCTACTACTGTTTCATTATGGATGGTTTCACCATATCATTATATTCACTCGTTTTTAAAATGTGCAAGCTTTGTCCTCTGTGAATATTTTAAACATTTCATTCAAATATCTTTAGAATGAACTTTCCTCAGTGCTACCATTAAAGCATGGGAACATTCATTTTATTTTAGGTTTTTTAAAAACAGTGGGCACCAACAAAAGCCTGAATCCAACTCAAAAACAGTCTGCCACTTAGCCTAAATTTAAGTGTTAATCCCCAACTAGAGTAGACCTACTGAATCAATAGGATTTAACCAAGTATTGACTTATCTTTGAGCATTTTACTAAATGGCCTGAATCCAATGGCAGACCTATACTCTCAATTCCTGAATACTAAACCAAAAATCATGTAAATCATGCTGATTCAATGGGTTGGCTTAAGTTGGAATTAGCAATTGGATTTAGGCCAATGCATCTTTTCTATTTGGAACCTACACTTGGCCCTTATGAATGTTTTTTTTCCTGTCTTTTTTCCTTTTGTTTCAAAAAAGATTTTTTTTTTTAAGAAAAGTACTCTCCATTATGTGTGCATGTGAGTTCTTCTCCCTTCCTAATTATCCTTTCCCAAAAATCATCATGGGCAAGGAATTTTTTCTGCTGATTTTCAATGAGGTATTAGAGCATGAAAATCTGATTTTTTAAAACATAATGTCAGAGAGATTCTGGATTGCTAGCTCCTTGTTGAAACTTGAGATGCAGGGAGAGCAAAACGTGAAAGCCCTTCCTCCAGCCAACAATCTAAGCCTTCTGTCTCTACCAACAAACTGTTGTGTGTTGTATTTTACCCACAGTATGAACAACAGCTCTACTGATGATATAAGCAAAACGTTGCCTCATTCATTAAAGTCAATGACTTTGCTTAAATCAAGAACTAAGCAGCCTAACATGTCAAGCTAAATCTTCATGTGTCAAACCTACTTTAAGCTAGTGGTAACTGGAATTTAATTAAGTCCCAATGAAAGCAATAGAATAACTGCATTAATCTTTCAGCATATTAGGTACGTGAGCTGCATCTTTTTGTCACTAATTTAAAGGAAGGGAGAATTGTAGTTACATTACAATGGTTAGCAGCTGTGCATCATAATAGCTAGTATACGTGTTTGGCTCACATGTTTAAGATAGTGACACAGGAACTAATGAATTCACACACACACACACACACACACCCCATTCTGAGCCTATCTGATCATACTAGGTGTTGGAGCAGCAGTTTCAACTTCCACCTTGTCTTAATGCTTGACAAAAGCCAAAACTACCCAATATCTTTCTTCAGTATAGAGGTCTGTGCTTCAATTACATGCCAACCCACACAAATGATTGTGCCCATTTCTCTGGGCCTCATGATTCTGCAACATGGCAGAGTTACTGGTCAGTAGGCTGTTCACGACAGAGATAGGTTTAATGCCATATTACATGCACCTATGTCCCTTCAGGACAGAGCTAGAGCTATCTAACAACTTGATCCAAAATGATGCCCTGCTGAATCAACCCAGTTCTCTGCTAACTGGAATCCCCACAATGGCTATTTGGTGGTTGGGGGAGGGCAAGGCATGGCCAAGCAGCATCCGGCTGCAATTCTGTAGTTGGATGCGCAAAGAAAAAGGCATCCTTCTGAACATACTGTGGGGTCCTGGTGAGGTGCGGAAGGATATGATGTCTTCATGCTTCTGGGTGCACAAAGTTAGACACTGCCTGGCTATCCCCTATGCTTCCTCAGCCACAGAGTAGCTGTGGGAGACCAGGTGGCAGGGAGGTAGATTGGGTGCTCAGAGATGGGGAAGACGTGGAGTTATATCTGTTGTTGTTGTTGTTCTGATGGGTTTTGCTTGGCAAGAGTTCTTCAACAGGGGTTTTCCATTGCCTTCCTGTGAGGCTGAGAAAGTGTGACCTGCCCAAGAAAACCCAAAAGGTTTTCATGGCTGAGTGCCAATTTGAATGGGGTCCTACAGAGTCCTAGCCCAAGGCTCAAACCATGACACCATGCTGGTTCAGAGTTATACTTGATGTAGCTTTATGCTGTTCCAGATCAATACAGGATCATGGCCACCGTGTTAACAGTTGAGATATGGAAAATACTCATTAATTTTTACATCCTCAGTGAAAGACAACATCCCATACAAAATGAGTACATTTGATAGAGGAAGGGGGCATTTGCTATCTTGCACTGGAATAAAAGGTTTTCTTCATCTGCTTTTCCAGAGGTGTTTTCAAACTGTAAAACAGTATTTTGATTGCTATTGCAAAGTTTGGCTATCTGTAATTATTGCTTCTCAGATTTTAGAGCTGTTTCACTTTTTAATACACAGTTTTGAGGAGTGAATTTCTACTGTTAACAGTTCCATTCAGTCCCTCTTGGTATTAAAACTCATATAGATAAGCAACTTTGCTCCAATTCTAATTTTTGCAAAGTCCTCCTCTCCCATTATAATTTTATTCTGTTGATTCACTTATAATTGAGACTATTCTGTTTTCCATTATAAAAAATAAACAAAAGAAAGCATTGTTCTGAGCAATGGTATAAAACAGGATAATATTTACACTCTTTTTAAAAAACAACAATACCTATGACCAAATCATTTTTAAGGAAAACAAGACATTTCAAGGATAGTATATAAAATCCCCAAAAATATCAGCATAAAAACAAACTTATCAGAATTAAATGAAGACTGCAAAAAGTTTGTATACCATAGGCTTATCTCTACAAAATGTGCCAGGCTCAACAAAATTTAATTCACCAAACACTTTCTTCCATAAAATGGGAATTGATAATATCTAACATCATTTTTCCAGTTGGCCATGCAGACTACATGGAATGTACTCCCCATTCTACCAACTCAGTTAATAGGGTTTTTTTTCTAGTAGTTAACTGCTTTGTCATGGTTTTCAAAATAGATATATTGTTCTTTCTGAATGCCATATAAGTTACTGTTGGGGCTCATCTGTATCCATTCGTACTATATTCCTCATCTACACCCTGAGAAAGATCAGCATTAGTGTGTTAGGCCATTTCCGCACTACATTATTATAGTGCTATTATTCCACTTTCAACGTCCTGTGGAATTCTGGGGTTTGTAGTTTATGAGGCCAAAGAGCTCTCTGGCTGTGAATTCTAAATGGCCCTCCCTGAACTGCAAACTCCAGGATTCAATAGGATGTTGAAAGTGGAATAATAACACTATAACAGTGTAGTGCGGAAATGGCCTTAAAGTTAATGCTTTTCAATGATGGGGGATTTAAACTAGAAAGTAAATTGATGCAATTGGTTGTAATTTTGAGCGGATCTTTGAAAAGGATAAGATAGAGGTGTAGTATTTTCATTTGTGATCTCGTTACCCTACCCCACTGCTTCCCTTGAGATACTTGCTAGAGGTGTTCATTCCATTGGGGTCAGTGGTAGTTGTTGGCAAGGAGCAAGTCTGACAGGCAATAACAAAGAAGAGGGAAGAAGCACCCAGAAGAAAGAAACTGTGCTCCAATGCCTTGAATTACAGAAATGTGCTTATGCTGAAAATGAGAGGGGCAAAGAGTGGATGAATGATGAAAGATGTATTTCTGAGAAAGGGGAATAGAAGGGATCCATGAAAAGAAAGAGCAGAGGGAGTCTCAAGAGATTAGAGACACAGGGTGGAGTGAAAATGCCAGAACAAAGAAGGAAGAGACAAAACAGAGAGGTCAAACAAAAAACATATGGAGAAACAAGAGACTGAGCAAAACATATCACAAAATCTTGAAAATGAACAGACAAGATGCACTTTACCCTGTTACCAGTTACAGAACATGATATCTGGACAGGGAAGCACAGATCCAACATATCAATTTTCTATCCTTACCTACAACTCAATTTGGACCACTAAGGTTTCTTTACTTCCCAATATCATAAGCAAGAGCAAGGTGAACCCCTCCAGAAGTTGTTTGACTGCAAATGCAACTGTTCCCCAACAATGGATATACTAGCAAGGATTGATATCAGCAATTTTTTGGACAGCCATGATTTGCCTGTGCTTATCCTGCCATGTATCCTTATATTGCAGTGTTTCAGCTGTGGCTGCAAATGTAGGCACCAAGAAAGCTAGTGTGCTACAATGGTGGATGGTGGAGTTGGACTGGGAAGATTCAAATTCAAATCTCTACTTGGCCATTAAACTCACCTTGGCCAGCCAGTACTTCTTACTGAACTTGAAATGCTTATTTTGATTTTTTTTTAAAAAAATTAAGCCAGTGGTTCTCAACCTGTGGGTCCCCAGATGTTTCTAGACTTCAGCTCCCAGAAGCCCTGAGCATTGACCATAGTGGCTGGGCCTTCTGGGAGCTGAAGTCCACAAACATCTGGGGACCCACAGGTTGAGAACCACTGAATTAAGCTATCCTGGGTTCCTTGGTGGATGGATAGGACACAATTGTAATAAATTAATAGGATGGCACTGAGGGTCATAACTACGAAAACACAGCTTTGTGAAGTCATACACTGTCTTTGTGAAGTCATACATGATTACCCATTTCTAAAGACAGTTAAGCAATATGTTGTTTTCTGTGAACATCACAGCTGGAGGAAAGGGCTCAGAAGGGACCAAGAGCCATTTAAATGCAAAACCCCTTTGCCAGGCAAAACCCTGCTGCACAAACCTTCATCATCTTTATAGACCATTTATAGACCATTTTTTCTCTCAGTATTGCTGCTCAGTATCATATGCATATTGGTATTGCCCAGGCATCAATGAAATGTCTGTACTGCTATAGAACAGCACAGTGTCTCTTCTGATTGTTTGAAGTGATCATATAGTGATAGTGTTACACACATCCAGATAGTTCAAGTTTGGATGACAATGGGATTTAGCTCTGAACTTTACACTCAAAGTAGCATCCTTTCATCCAAAGGGAAACAGGACATAGCTTCCAGCCTTCATTTTTAGCCTCAGTGTTTTCATCTTCAAATCTCTTTTCATGTGTTGTCAGTGAAGCTTAGAGCTGAATCATGATTTCGTTAGAAACTCATGCTTCACCTGTTTGTGATGCTCTACCTGTGAGCAGATACAAGTAACACAAAGGCCAATTTATTTTCAAAATTGTTCCAGCAGGAAATAGTGTGCAAATGCATTGCACTTCAGAAGACTTTTCCTTTATTCCCCCTCACCCCCACTTACTTGTAGCAATCTTGGCATGTGAGATTTCTTCAGGTTATCCTAGTATAAAGTACTTGTCAGGGGAACACTTATAACTAAAACAAGAGACACCTATAGAGCAAAAGATTCTGTCCTTCCTTTCTGGCCAATGGCCTATTGTTTATGCCCTGGTCCATAAGAAGAACATGTAAAACACTTAATAGCCTGTTGCTGTGACCAACTTTTACTTTATAGATAAAATTGCTTGGATCTGTTCTAACCTGGATGGTGTAATTCTAATGGGTGCATGTAAATTTGGCTCCTGTTAGTTCATTGATAATGGGTACTTTTCAGATTATGTATCCAGAGAAAACAGAAAATATTTTTAAAAGGTGCAGTTAGTGAGCCAGGACTTGCTGAACAGGTGAAAGAACTTTCAAACACCTCTTTCTGATAAAGTACATTTATGGTGAACTTCTGGGGGGGGGGAAGCCCCCTTAAGCCCCATCATACTGGATGACACTCAACCAGTCTTCAATACTCAGCTGGCAAGGTGTTGGAGCATGTAGTGGTGACTCAATTCCAGGGGTTCTTGGATGAAACAGATGATTGACCACTTATAGGATAGAAACAGCTTTGTTCATACTGGTGGATGATCTATGTTAGTAACTGGTCACAGGGAGTATGTGTCTATTGATTTTGCTGGATTTCTTGGCAGTATTCACTACCACTGAGAATAGTATCCTCTGTGGAATGAGATCTGGAGAAACCAATTAATGGTGTGTCTGGAGGTACCAGTTAATGGTCTCTGCATTTCTTTCAGAGGGGTAAATTCCTAAAGGTGGTTCTGGGCAATTCCTGCTCAATGCTATAACCTGTAGGGACATTCCAAGAGCTGTCTCCCCCTCCTGATAGTTAATATATGCATGAAACTGGTGAGTGAGATAGCTAGGGGTTTGGCATCAGCACTGTGTTCATAACACCTAGCTCTATCTCTCCTTTCCATATGAACACAGAAAAGTATTCTGTTCCTCTACCAGTTTCTGACATGTGTAAGGAACTGGATAAGGGTCAAATAACTGGAATTTGATCTAAACAAAACTGAGGTGCTCCTGGTGAGTTGAGAAAGAGGCAAATTATGACACTGGCCATAAACCTTCAAAAGTATGATAATACAGGTTTCATGATATCAGGTAAGATGGTATCTCTATCCTCTCATATATCCCATCAAAGGTTTTTGGCCAGTGAGATTAGTGCCATCCTCATAATGATATAAGCATGCTTAAACAGTTGTGGCTTGAAGATTATATTCATCAATGCACATGAAGGGGTAGACTGAAATCCCGAGAAAGTTCAGGCTAAAACCAAAGAGTTAGTCTTAAATGTGTTGCTAGATTCCTCCCTTCCCTTTCTTTTTTTGTCCATAACGTAACCAGAAGTTAATCTCTTTTCAGCATATATTTATGAGAAGATGAATGAGCTCACTTGTCTATAATATCATGTCACTCAAGTGTTTTGGAACTATCAGCATGCTCTAAGCTATTATTTTTAACGCAAGATCTCTGGGGACTCTCCACTATTTGAATGTGCTTATTGGAGAATGCACTATTAGATTGTTCTAAGTCTTCCTCATCTTGCTTTGTATTTCTTTCAGGGAAACATAATTCTACAGGCTCTTGCACTAGAGGTTTGATTGCTTGTTTTTTTAATGGGAGATAAGTGCACAAGATGAAACATTCATCCTCTGCCAAGAGAATGTTGTCAATACCAGTGGTTAGCCCTGGGCTTCTTCCACATTTTGCTTTGTGTGTGACCTGTTTCATCTTTCAATTCCTGAGGGAATTGTAGTGTTCAAGTGTAAGAAAAATCTAGACGGTAGAGGAATTATAAACAGAAGAATTGATCCCAAAGATATGTTTTAAAAAACAAACAGAAGAACAAACAATGCTTTTCTCATTAATTCATGCTTTATTATAGATGGGACTGATTATAATGAGATTTTATAATTAGCTTTACTACTAAATGCTTATAGAATTTCATACAAGTTTAGTGGATAAGTGAATAAATAAGTTGATTCACCTTTATGTTGTTTGCCCAGGATATGATGTAAATTCCAAGGCTGTTCTGACATTGTTTGTCTAGGCTATCAATTTGGATGTGCCTTGCCAAGGCATGGAGCCTGGGGCCAGTGGATGTGATAGTTCTTCTCCCAACCGTGTATCAGTTATATTCACATGAGTGTTGTCTGAATGAATATCTTAAGGCAATTTCTCAATCATACATACTCACAGTCTTGCCTTCAAGCATGCTCCTGGAATTCAGGTGGGTGAATAGGAAATACTAAAGTTATTTCTTCCCTACACTGTTATAGTGCTATTATTCCGCTTTCAACATCCTATAGAATCCTGGGGTTTGCAGTTTAGGGAGTAGAATTTAAAATTCTCAGCCAGAGAGCTCTTGGGCCTTCCTAAACTTCAAACTGCAGAAGTCCACAAGATGTAGAAAGTGGATAATAGCACTATAACAGTGTATGGCAGAAATGACCTATGATTTAGAAAACAAATCTTTGACAGACATCATTAATGAGACACCATGGTTTAGACTATACATACAGCATCTAACTTCAATAGATTGAAGACACTACATCCGTTCACTACATTTGTTAACTTGATAGCATCAAATATGTATTTAAGAAAGAATTCTGTCTCAGAGACTTATGCTAAGAGAGGACAACCTGTAGTATTTGTGGCTTGCCCAATGCAGATGGAATTTGTAGCAATAGAACAGGTCTACATATTCTTGATAATCCTTACTAATGTATACCCATGAAATCAATGGGATTTATGTAATAGTTGACTCAGCATTTTACAACAGCTTCATTGGCTGTACTTAAGTTAGACTAACCAATACCATTTAAAGACTTACTATTGATGTATGTCTTTAAGTTATTTCCGACTTTTGGCAACGTTAAGGCAAAACTATCACAGGATATTCTGGGGCTGAGAATATATGACACATCCAAAGTCACCCAGCGGCTGAGCAGGGAATCAGATCTTGGGCTCCAGGGTCGTAGTGGAGTGCTCAAACCACTACTAAACCGTACTGCCGTAAAAAACCACATACACACAAATATATATATTCTTCAATTATGCAAATTGCTGATAGAAAATCTGTTGAATTTGCCAGTTTGGCAAAAAGTATATGACTGTGTAAGAGCTTCATCAAAGCAGGAAAGAATTTCAGACTAGATAAAAGTGAACTGCTAGACCTCTTTTTGCCATTACAAGACATGAGGGTGTACTCATGAAATATTTGGTGGGTGAAAGCACACATAGTATTTGACAACTGGCTAACAATCTTTTCTAGAGTACTGGCCTTTGACCTTTCACCAGATGCTTTTTTTTGACAGGTAGCCTTAGGAAATGGTTTGCATTACACTATAACAATACTTGAGAGACCATTAAACATTTAATTTAGTATGTGTCCTAGAATATTTGTTATTATGAAACATACATTTTACTTTATTTGTGAACAAATGATTTTTTAAAAAAAATACATTGTGTTCTTTTTATAAATGCATAACTTAATTTAGATACAACCATATAAAAGCCAAATAAATAAATGAGAAACAGTGGATTTTGGCTCTTCAATTAATACTGAAAAGCAATAGATTAAAACCAAAACCAAAACCATGAGCTATTCCTTGGACTGTGGTTAAACTGGTGTTTCAACTGTTTTTGAGAACAGAGAATGTTGACTCTGAATGTGTTTTCCCAACGCAACTACACTCAAACCAGACAAGAAGGATAAATGCAACATCACAGTTAATGTACTGAGGTTCTTTCTGGAGGCTCATGGTGTTCAGCTGCATTTTATTAAGTTTATCATCACTGTTTTCTATTGTGCTTATGATATTTCTGTTTTCTCTTATCAGGGAGCACTCTGTGGGTTAAAAAAGCTAAAATCCAAGCATAGTAGGAATGCTTTCTCAGGTCCCTAATTCTACCAGCAATGATTTAAGCTTCATTATGTCCTTCTAGATTAGAAGAGATATGGTATATTGACTATGAATGAAAGAAGAATGGAGGTTATGAGCACAGTCTATAAGAGTGAGAGAAAGAGGTGGAAGGCCAAGGTATGGGAGTGAGTAATAACAACCATAGAATACAAAAGGGAAGGACAGGGAAGAATGAAGGGAGTGTCAGAGAAAGGGTAAGAATACCTCTTGTTGCTAGGGGTAAAAATACTGACTTCATTTGACCTTTTGCAGTAAATGAGGGTGGACAAAGTCACCTTGTTACAACACTTCCCTCATCTTACATTTCATGTATTTTCATTTTTGTGTAATTCTGTAGATGTGCACAATTAAAAACTGTGATAAGACTGCCTTGTTGAGTGCACTGCTATAAATAGTCCCTTTAGATGCATCTTTTTGTGTCTTCTTGAACAGTCAGACTGCCCTTTTATGCTTGCTCTGTGTTCATTCTTAGCTTTCCATAAAGGGAGAAGAATCTTGTTCTGTGCAGAGACATTTGGCAGAAATTGAAGAAAGCAAGTGGGAAAAGTGCTTTGTTTCTTGATCTTGCACTGGAAGTCTTGCCCTCTCGCATGACTTGAATGAGCCTCCATAGTTAAAATGGCCTATCTTGACCAAAATATGGTCAACTATGAGGTTTTTTGGTTGTTGTTTTTTTTAGCTCACGTGGTTATTAACTGCCCACCTGTCTTTGCTCCCAGTGGTGCCTAATGGTGTACCTAATATATCATTACAGATGTTATGGACAAAAGCTTGCCTACTCCTTGATAACAGTGCTAGTTCTGCATCATTGCAGATTGTGATGCCAAAAGAATGGCTTGAAGGTTTCCCTTTCATTTGTAGAGTTATCATATTAAAAAATAGGGAGGAGGCACAGGTTTGACTTTAAGGCTTACACATAATAAGACCTGCCTGAAGAAGGTGAACATATCATCAATCATTCATACCTTATTTGCTTCCAGACCGGAATATTGCTGCCTTTTAAAGATAACTCAGAAATTTTAGTTCATACAAAATGTAGCTACAAGAGTATTGATTGGCATCAAGATATCAGAGCCTATTTTTATGATTTTAAGAAATCATCTACATGTGTTTTTTGGATTGAATCTGTACCAGGAATTTGCTCCAGCTGTAGGGGGGACCATTCTTGCTTATGCTTAGCTCCTCTCAAGCCACATGTATCCCTTTCCCTCTAACTTGAAACTGGGAAGTGAAGATGCATCATGAAGCCAAGCCAGTTTAGGGGACTTTATCACCATGAGCATGTGAGCTTTGGATAATTGTAGCCCACACACCAGTGAAATCCATGGCTGCTGGGATTTTTTTCCCCCACCTCACTTTGCAGTTTTCCTTCAGCAATGCCACTCATCTATAAGAAGTACCACTATCCTCTCCCTATTAGCATGCTGGTGTTACTGGGATTTGGAAGATGAAGAGGACAGATGCCTTTTTCCTATTTCATAGAGCTTTACAACATCCTATACTGCTCTAAGGTCTGGTCTGAATCAAAGTTACAGGAGTCTTGTTTTAGATACTGTGACACTGTAGGTTTATTTCCGTCTCTTAAGTGGACTTCCACCTTTGCAAAACTGGAAATTCCCTCCCAGTGTTTTACTAGGGTTCTTGCCAGCCTTCCAAAGCTGACTTCCACACATGGAACGACTGGCAATCTCCCCAACTCTATCAGGTAATGTGCCACCACCCCCCTGAATTAAGAATCATTTGGACAGGACAGGAGGGACCCTGCCCAATCTCTAAGCATAAGGAACTTCCACCTCCCCCTTCCCCTGAGTGAGAGGTCCTATGTAGCGTGTGCCAAACCTGGCGTGGAAATGGAGAGAAATGGAGGTTTATAGAAGTGTTTTAATCAAGACATGCAAATAAACAATATATACTTAGGAGACTCCCCTCTCCCAGGTGCACTTAGTTACAATAATTTACAAAACAGATATAACAGCACAGATACATTCTTAAGATCAGCCAATTCGCAAAATAACAACATCCCTAACGCGACTAACTACTTATTTCTAGTTACTCACAATTAGGTTATAGGCGTAGATGGTCTAAAGTGGGGGGGGGGGTCCAGGAGACACAGCATGCCTGCCAGCTCAACTGGGCCAGCTCTCCCCTCTCTCTGTCTCTCTCTTCACATGGCCTCTCAGAAGTTTTATTTTTTCCTCCTTGGAAGGATCTGGAAGCCTCTCCAAGATGCCCACCTCTTTCCTTTTTGGTTGGTCAATTCTCACCTTGTGACCTGTGATGCTGACCCTTTCCTTTTGGTTGGTCAACTCTCACCCTGTGACCTTTGATGTAATCCTAACATCTCATTAACCCTTGGTTTACCTGAAGAGAGAAGTATCTCCCTTTGATAAGCCTAGATAATGGGAAGCCCCATTATCACAGATACATTCTAGAATCCTTCCTTAGTTTTGCCCTCTCCTAAAGTGAGATCCAGCATGATGTAGTGGTTCGAGTACTGGACTATGACCCAAGAGACCAGGGTTCAACTCCCTGCTTGGCCATGGAAACCCACTGGGTGACCTTGAGCATGTCACACACTCTCAGCCCCAGAAAACCCCATGATAGGTTTGCCTTAGGGTTTCCATAAGTTGGAAACAACCTGAAGGGTGACAACAACAAAATGTGTATAAAACTGCCTTAAAAGCATGCTTCTATACATGTATGTGTTCAGTGGGGCTTACTCTAAGGAAAAAAGCTTATAGTGCTTGTTATGTGAGACATTTCTCCTTCTCCCTTCCCCCCCCCCATATTCAGCTCCATATAGTCAAGGCTTTGCAAGTGCTCTGAGTGCAAACTAAAAAAATAGCTTTCACATTCCTATCTCTCCTCCATGTTGTTCAGAAGGACATCTGCCATTCTTGCAAATTCAAGTGCCAAAGAACACTTAAAACCAAGTTAAAGACAAGCAAAGCAAAGGTGCATAGGTCCACAGACTCTGAGTTATAAATATGGTGGTATCCTCTATTCAAGGCTCCACATATGTCCAGAATATCAAAACAAAATGTCTTTGATCCTCCTGACACACCTCTCCTCTGCCCTTGACTCTGATCTCAATCCGGTGTGTTTTTACACACAAGAAAAAAAGAAAAAAATATACCACCTCCTTCAGAAAGCATGGACTATTTTTTAAAATTGTTTTAAACCCCTCTGACATGTAAAAGATCTAATTTCAGTTTGGGTTGGAGATAACATCATGCGATCCATTTGGACTGAGAACAAGGTAAGGCTGCCTTTTTTTCACCAGGTAGATTCAAATTACCCAGCTAAAAATGCAAGTGCTGACTTTTAAAACTCCAAATAGTTTTGAGCCAGAGTATTTTGAATCCAGTTTGCTCCCATATGAACCTGCTATCCTTTTCTTTCCGTATATGTTACTAAGCTATTGAGCACAAAGGAAAAAGATAACTTTACGATAATGACGCAGTTATCAAATTTCCTCCTGGTGACACTTCATTGTCCCCCCTTCTTTGTCCTCCTCCTTTTCCTTTCATTCTTTTTATTGACATGTGATGTGTAAAGCTTTAGGCCTACATTGATTTGTTATCTGGAGTAAGAGTAGACGCACAGAATCGATGGCATTTACATAAGTGTTGCCTTACTCAATCTCAATTCATTCAATGGGAATGGCAATTAAATTTAGCCCCTATTCTGCTGTTTTTCATCTTGTCTTGGACTTTGACTTATACGATGTATTATTATTTGGTAGTATTTCAATTAATAAATAAATGGGTCTGAGAGCCAATCAACCTGACCTCTCCCTAGACAACAAGATGACTAAGCTGCTGTTGTCATACTTCGAATATATTACGAGAAGACATAATTCTTTAGAAAAGATGGAAATGTGGAAGTGGAAGGCAGCAGGAAAAGAGAAAGAGTATAGTACAAGTGGATAGACTCAATCAAGGAAGCCACAGCCCTGAATTTGTAAGACCTTAGCAGAGCTGTTGATAACAGCTGACTTGGACGTTGCTCATTAGGATTGCCATAAGTTGAAGTCAGCTTTATGGTGTTTAACAACAACACTAGGGAAGAGTAAGCAATCTTGTTCATAACAACTAGTCAGCATATAAATGTTAATTGAATGGTACTAAACAAACGGTACACTTATTTGGAACCAAATGATGGAAAGCAACCAGGAGACTATTATGAACAGAAATTACTCACAAGTAAAGGAGATCTCCTTCTGCTTGCCATTCTTTCACTAAAAAAACCCCACTTCCTTAAGCTGCTTTTCATTAAACAAAACAAATGAAAGCATTACACCTTATTAGGTCTTTGTTATAGCCATTTACGTGTAACGTGTAGTTTGTCCCAAGTGCGGATAGCTATAACTAACAGACCTGATAAAGCTAGAATGGTTAAAGTGGTAGTGCTTTAACCATAACACAGTGGTTATGTTATCCATGAATTGCCATCTTGTAGTAATAAGGAGTGCATATATGTCTAAACTACAACTCAAAGACTGTGAAACCCAGACATTTGAAATAGGGAACCATGGGAGTGCCTCTTGGGCCATTTCTACACTACACTGTTATAGTGCCATTATTTCACACTCAACATCCTATGGAATCCTGGGGTTTGCATTCTAGGGAGGGGGGCTCTTTGGCCTCAGTAAACTACAAACCCCAGAATTCCATAGGATGTTGAAAGCGAAATAATAGCACTATAATAGTGTAGGGCGGAAATGGTCTTGGGATGATTTGCTTTTAAAAGTGGATTAATTAATTTTAATTAATTATCTCTACCTATAACCTACCACTTCAAGTTTACTTAGTAGATGGGAGATTTCCTTAACCAGCAATAAGGAAGCTACAGTCAGGCCTGCCATATTCTTCAGCTCAAGGACCTTTAGTCAGGACTAGTATGTTAATTTTTCAGAAGCATGGGAAGGGAAATGACATATTAGGAATGACATCTCCTTCTCTCTGCAGCTTCACTGGCTTCTTCAAAAAACTCAAGCAGAGAGAATGAAAAGGTCCTGCAGCCTAGTGGGCTGTGTGCAGTGGCAAAAGAAGGTACAGGAAGACCAGCAAGAAAGAAAAAGTGTTTACAGTGCAGTAGAGAAGACAAAGAACAGAGAGAGAGAGGGAGAGGGAGAGAGGAGGAGAGACCAGAAAAAGAGAGAGATGAGTTCCTTGAAGGAGAAAAGAGAACCTGGTTAGATGGATGGGTGTAGGGCGAGGAAGAAGGTCATGATGGTGGGTTTCTAATTATGAAAAGATGCCTACTTCTACTAGCAGAAAACACAGAAACAATCATTTCAAGAACATCCCTTTCCTCCAACATGCTCAAAAGGATGCTTTACTCATATGCTATTTCAAGCAAATAACATGCAATCACAATTTCTTGTCTAGTTGGCATTTATTTCAGATAAAGTGAATATCAACATCAAAACAGTGCACTACTGACCACAATTGCTTTGATGGGAAGGACAAAGAAAATAAAAACAAAGTATCCCCTTCATCTCTCACTGCTGTTATTACCCAGTGCTGAATAACTAGTCTTCTTCTTGTTGTGGTACGGGGTAGAACTGCTACACAGGTTGCCCATTGCAGAGTACTGTTCAGGAGACCTGAATCTCATTTCCTATTAAGCTCTGTTTCCTAAGGATGTGAGAAAGAGAACAGTGTCATTCATTTTCTCCTCTGCTTTGTGCCCTGGGCATGCAGGTTGTCTTTCCTCCTGAATCTCCATTTTTCCCTCATTACCAAATAAGAGAGATGGCGGTTCATGAGTCATTTCTCCTACCTGCTAATTACACTCATGCTGCTGTTTCAGATGTCCATAATCATGCTCAATGGGTGTTATAGATACCTATTAGTGCTGTGTCATGACTGCTGGCTAGAGAAATAGCCAATCATTTTGTCCATGTGGAGGGATGGTGGATGATAGGATTTATGCAAATCACAATAAATCTTCTCTCATTCCACTGAGCTCTGACCAAACGTGACTCAGAGTCAAGTGCAAAACAAAACACATAGAGCAGAGTTGATAAACACAGCAACAAAAGGTGTGCAAAGTATATATGCAGCACTGTCCTGCCCCCAAAACTCACCCACTAAGGAACACTATCACACAGTGTTGTCTTCCAAGGATACCTGGAGGCTTTTAATTTCTGTTCCAATATATACATATGTAGAAGTTTTGAACCCCAAAAATTAGCATTCCATCATCAACACATCAAGTGGAGATATGCTCTGGCAAAGCCCCCGGCCAACAATCAGGCAGACTGAGAAAATGTTGGAGATTTCATCTCCAAACCCCAGAGACAGCATGAACCCCAGCCAGGATTTCATGCCCCATGGCTGAGTCCCCCTTGCCCTGGTTATTTCACTGTGCTCAGCTTTTTGTCCCAAGGGGATTATTTCATGACATGACTTTCATTCCCAGGTGCTTTCCACATGCACATCATAAGTATTTTATTGGACCAAAGGTCAGAGTTAACCTTTTCCAACAGCCCATGCTTGCACAGTTTAACTGCCTCCCTTTCCCATCCCCATGAATGGATGGGGACTCAAATTTTATGACAGAGTGAAGAATGGAGTGGAAGGAAACAATAAATTTAAGGGGTTAAAATTTGACCACAGCTTTACAAATTAAAGCAGGAGTGAGCAATGAGGCAACTCGGGAAGAAATTTTTTTCACAAGTCAGAAAGTTAGGCACTGGTAAGTACAAGGTGAAAGCCAATGTATGTAGTGATTTGATTTAAAAACCTTGAGCTTGGAGAGCAGGGTATGATTCCCCACTTGGCCAGGGAAAACCCGGTGATGACCTTGGGCATGTCACACACTTCAGCCCCAGAAAACCCTGTGATAGATCCACCTTAGGGTCTCCATAAGTCAGAAACAACTTGAAATCAAACAACAACAGCAACAACAACAGCACCAACAAAATGGTTAACCTGTTTTGGATAGGATCCAGTTTACATAATGTAACCAGGACAAGGGGTTATATCAGCCAGGGGACATGAAATCCTGGCTGGGGTTACATCATAGGAACATAGGATAAAAGAAGCTTTCTTCGGGATTCCATTAAGGGCCCCGAGAAGATTCTCCGTAAGCTTGTGCAAGGAAATTTTTCCAGATGACTGAAGAAGCAGGAGATTAAAACTACCCCCAAAAGTATCCCCGTGGTATCGGGGTACGAAGAAGACTCCGGAGATGGAGATGTCCTCGAGCTGTCACTGAAGGGGGTTTTTCCCCCGGTTTCCAGCAAAGGGGAGAGTCAGAGCAGCCTGAGTCGGCTGGCAAACCCTTTTACCCTAGGGGGCGCGACTGTTTTCCCCCTCAAGAGGAGGGGGGTTAATTGGAAGGAATCGTAAGGTGGATTTAAGCTTCCTTTTGAGTTGGGGGATCTTGGAAGACGGGGCAGAAAGATTTGGACAAGCTATTTTCTTTTTCAGCTTTCAGCGTGGTTTGGGGGGAAAAAATTTATTTAGCAGCCGCTAGTGGAAGAAGGGTTTTTCCCTGGTATAATAGTGAAGGCTAGGGGGGACTTATCATGAAATTTTTTTAAATTCTTTTTTTAAAGTATAGACTGAATAAAATTTAAGGGAAAAATTTTCTAGTGTGATTTGGGACTTTTATTGGACTGTGTATTGAAATTTTAAAAAGAGGAAGATAATAAATAACCAATAGGGATGGGGGAAGGAGGATTGTATGGGGTGAAGGTGAGAGGGACGGTTTAAAAGGGGATGGTGGGGAGAAGTTTGAAAAAAAATATTAACTGGACGGGCATGGCGTTATAAAAGGGAAAGGAGGGAAACTTAGGAGAAAAGGAGAAGAAAGAACTTGGGCAAGTGCTTTTTAGTTTTTAAGTTTGGAAAATAAGTTGGAACTGAGAAAATTAAATTGAGAATTAGAGAAGGATTTATTGAGAAGGAAGAAGAAGGGGGAGAGAATGGAGGAAGTGTTTGGAAAAGAGAAATCTGTTAAAAATAAAAAAAGGGGGGTGATTTTGTATTAACACTTGGAAGTAAAGCTAAGTGGTGAATGAAATACAAAAAAAAAACGTTGTTGAAAATTTGGTATATGTCACAATAGAATATAATAGAATATTAGATATTATTTAAGAGGTAGAAAATTTTTAAATAGGGGGAAAATTTAAATTTTAATTTTAAATTTAAATTTTAAATTTAAATTTTAAATTTTAAATTTTAAATTTTAAAAAAAAGAGAGTTTTTTGAGCTAATTTGGCTGTGATGGCTATTGAGGATTGTTGTTGTTATAAGTTCAAAAAAATTTGGAAGTATCAGGAGTCTTGATATAGATATCTATTGCATTATATAAATAATATATATTTAGTTATTTTAGTAATACATTAATTTAAAAATTTTGATATATTGGAGAAAGTATATGTATTTTGATTTATCTATAAGCTAATAAAATTTTTGGGAATTAAATTTGAAATTGGAATTTGAAATTTGAAATTAAAAGTGTAATTGAATTTAGTATATTGATATAGCAATTGAATGATAGAATGATATGAATTTTAATGTTTAATGAATGATTGTGCTTTTGATTGTCAAAGGATTGTTTGGAAATTTTAAGTTATATAAAGGAGCTGACAAAACCAATCTTACTTTCAACATCATTCTTCATTTGGGACAATTTGATGGATACAAGAATGATGTCGAGGACAAACAAAGTGACTACATCAACCAATCAGAAAAACAATCACTTAACCCGGTAAAAAACCTGAACAAAGAATAAAAAATATAGTCTTTTTGGGGGAAGAAATAAGAAACATAAAATTTGAATTAAGAAATAAAGGAATTAAGAGGAGAGATGAAGCAAGATTTCAAGAATGAATTAAAGACCTGAAAAGAGTGTTAGGGGGAACAGGATGATTTAAAGGATACTCAAGATGAGTTTCGAATTTGGGAAACCCAAAAAAAGGAAATAGAAAGAATTGGGCCTTTACAAAAACAAGAACGATTATTATGAAAATTTTAGTGGATTTGAAGGCTAGAGAAATTTATTAAGATTAGGGCTTATGGAACGAAGAGAAGAAAATTTATACGAAAGGTTAATCCTCCTTTGGGGAAAATATTAAAATTACCAGGGAAAAAATGGAATGGGATAAAAAAATCTACAGGATAGATTCAAGGGGAAAAAAAATGGGGGAATAAATTCAGTTGGCCCGGGAAAAAAATAGAGGAATTAATACAAAAGAATTTAGAAACGGATAAAAATTGAAAGACAAGAGTTCATATTTATAAAGATGTTCCATCAAGAATTTTAAGGAAAAGGAGTGAAAAAATTTCTGCCCAAATTTTTTTAAAATAAAACATATTATACCGAGGGGGAAGATTGGATGGACTTATTTTTTGGTTGGGAAAAATAATGATTAAACAGTCCAAGAGGCGAAAATTTTTATAAAAAATATGCAAAAGAACAATCAAGGCAAAGACCTTTCAAGAGAGGGAAAAAGGAAAAGGTCAGTTGAAAAAAAAAAGGGATTCAAGAACAAGGAAAGTGATGGAGAGGAGGGGAATAGGAAAAAAAAAAAAAGAAGAGGGGTTAGAGTTTGGGGGAGAAAAATTAAATTTAAAATTTCTTTCGGTGCCCCTCTTATGTACTTGAAAATTCTCTTGGAATGTTAAGGGGATAGCAACTCCCCAAAAAAGAAAGAAAATATTTTATTATTTTAGAACGAAAAGTTAAATTATATGCTGAAAAAATTTAAAAGGGGAAAAACATATATGAAGGAAATAAGAAATTAGGTAATGATTATTGCAGCCCCCCCCCAAAAAAAAAAAAAAGGAGTTGTTTTATATGTTAAATAAAAATTTCACCCCAAGGAGGATAAAAGATGAGGAAGTGGTTTATAGCAGTGGAAATTAATTGGGAGAATCAAAAAAATTTAATAATTGAAAATGGTCCCAAAAAAAAAACAAGAAGAATTTTATAAAGAATTAAAAAGATAATTCTGGAGTTGGAATATAAAGGAAATATTTTAGGTGATTGGAAGGGGGAAAATAAAAAAGATAGGAAGGCAAAGAAGGAAATAAAAAAGAAGCAAAAAAACCAGAATCGTTTATAATTTGATGTTAAATTTAATTTAGTTATACCTAATTTAAAAAATGGTTTAACTAAAGATTATACTTTTTATTCAAGCCCAGCCTCCTGTAAAATTGATATGTTTTTGATTTCAAACTCATTGGCAGGGACGGTTGAGAAGCAGGAGATTGGCCCCGGAAACTTTCTGATCATAATCCCAAATGTTAGTTTTGAGATATAGAACTGGAAATATGTATAATTGGAGAATGAAGGGAAAATTATTATTAGAAGAGAAATTTGTTAAAAAAATTAGAAATATCATAGAAAATATTTTGAGGAAAATTTAAAAAAGAATTAAAATTTAAACAGTATGGGATTCAGCTAAAGCGGTAATAAGAGGTTTTTTTTTCCAATAATGTGGAAATTAATAAAAAAAAGAGAAGAGTTTTAAATATTGGAAGAGGAGTTAAAAAGGAAAAAGATGAATAAATGGAAATCCATCGAATCGGACAATATTAAAAAAGTTAAAAAATTGTAAAACAATTTTGGAGAAGGTAAAAAGATTTGAAAAAAGGCATTTTTAAAAAGATTTTTAATGGGGAAATAAAGCGGGTAATGGGTTGCTAAATTAAAGGAGAAAAAAGGGAAAAAACATTAATTCTAAAAAGGGGTGGAGAAACCTTGTACACAGATTTTCAGCAGATTCAAAAGATTGCAACAAATTTTTTTACAACACTTTATAAAGAACAAGATCTAGGATGAATTTAAGAATATTATACAAAAAAAACTTAAATATTAACGGAGGAGCAACGAGAAAAGTTAAATGGCCCATTAAGTTATCAGAGGTAATTGATGCAATTCAAAATGCAAGGTAGGAAATCTCCGGGTGGGGGGTTTCCCTCCAATTTTTAAAGTTTTTAGAATAATTGGACCAATTTTTAAAAAAATTATGAAATTTTAAGGGGATTTTGATACTTGGAAAAAAGGCTAGTATAGCCTTAAAATTTGTAAAAAAAAGGGGAAACCCCACAGAAATTAAAAATTACCGACCGATTTCACTATTAAATTGTGATTAAAATTTTTAGGCAATATTAGGGAAAAAATTAAATTAGTCCCAAATGAAGTAATTTCAGAAGATAAGCTGGGGTTTTTTCGGCTAGGTATATAAAAGATAATATCAGGAATATAATTAATATTTTAAAATTGTGAAAAAACCCTCAGAAAAAATTAATTGATTATTTTTTAATATTTAAAAAGCATTTGATACTGTTAATTGGAAGTTTTTGTTTAAAATATGTTATAAAATGCAATTAGGGGAAAATTTTATTAATTGGTTGAAAGCAATATACTCAATGCAATATGTAATAATTATAAATGGACAAAAAACTAGAAATTTAAATTAAAGAGGAACTCACAGGGCTGCCCCTTTACCATTGTTATTTTTATTAGTAATAGAAGTTTTATTAAAAAATTAGAAAAGGGTAATAGAATTAGAGGTATTAAATTACAAGATAAAGAATATAAAAAGAAAGTATTTGCTAATGTGGTGTTAACTTTGGAATATAGGGATGGAGATTTTTGTGAATTAAAAAAATATTAAAAAATTTTGGAAAATATTCTGGTTTAAAAATTAATAAAGAAAAAACAATGATTTTGACTAAAAAAAATTAAAAAATGGGGAAAAAAACCCAAAGGGAAACAAAAAAAGGTTTTACATTGATTTCAAGGTTAAGTATGGGGAAAATATTACAAAAAAAGTTTCTGATTTATATAGGAAAAATTATCTGAAAACATGGAAGGAAATAACAAGAAATTAAAAAATTTGGGAAAAATTTGAATTTATCTTGGTTAGGAAAATTAATAAATTAAATGGTGATCTTACCAAAGTTATTGTATCTTTTCCAGACTATCCCAAATTTTACTGATAAGGTTATTAAAATTGGCAAAGAGGAATTAGTAGATTTTTCTGGGGTGGAAAACAGAGTTAAAAAGAAAATTTTGGGAGATGCGAAAAAGAGAGGGGGGCCCGAATTACCAAATTTAACATATTATATTGTGTGATTTAATTATAGAATTGGATTAGGTTAGATAATAAAAAATTATTGAAGATAGAGGGGGCTGGGCTGGGACAAGGATCATTATTATTTGTGGTACAATAAAGATAGAAATAGTAAAGAATTTAATAATCATTATTTAAGGAAAACTTTATTTAAAGTTTGGAGAAAATCGCCCCAAAAATTTGTTTAAGAACTCTGGCATGGATCTCCTCACATGAAGCTTACTATAAGAGAGAAAATATCTTATTTGATAAATGGATAAGATATAAAAATCTTAGAAATTAAACAAAACCAAATTCAAAATTAAATCCCCAAAAGATTTAAATAATGCGAGGTTAAAATGTCATTGGCTCCCTTTTTAGACGTTGAGAGAAAGTGAAGAATGATACAAAAAAAATAATTATCAATTAAAAAAAAAAGAGTCAAATGTGATTCTTTTTCGGATAAACCTAAGGTTATCTTAGATTTATAGAATTTTATTAAAATGGTTTACGAAGATGATGTAATTAAATTACCAATGGTTAAATGGGCCCAAAACTTTTCTCATTCGATTCCGTTGGAGCAATGGGAAAAACTTTGGTTAGATTCAAAAATACATGGTTTTAATTTGAGAGAAAATGTGTATAAATGTACATGTTGGTATTTCCACGAAAAAGCATTATGAGAAAAAAGTTTAAAAATGTTGGAAGTGTGGGGAAAGGGGTTGGGTCCCTTTTACCACATGTGGTGGTCTTGTAAAATATTAAAAAATGTTTGGGAAAAAAAACAAACAAAATGAGCTGAATTAGATCAAATTTAATTTAGTCCAAAATATATTTATTATCAATGTGGGATGATAGCTTAAAGAAAGGTAGGGAAAAACTTTTTTTTTTTAACAACTGCAAGGGTTTGGTTTTTGGTTATAAATGGGAAAGGGAAAAACATGAAGTTAGAAGATTGGGGGTGAAATTGATAACACAGTTCAAATAGATAAATTAAGTTACTACGAGGGGGGGAAAGGAAAAAATTTTTGAAAAAGGGGAAAAATGTGAAATTTTTGAAACTCATGGTATAATAGGAACGGTAAGAAAATTTTATTATCAAGGATTTGAGAGATTCCTTGTAATGATTGGTAAAACCAAAGGAAAATAGAGGAAATAATATTACTTTCAGATGGAAGCAAAAAGTTACAGAAGAAATAGATGGTTTTAAAAATTTTGGCTTAGGTTTTTAGATTGTAATTTGTGTTAGGTGTTTTTTTGTTAATTGTTTTTTATTTTTATTTTGTTAGTGTGTATGTATTATGTTGTTATTGTTTATTATTGTTAGTTTTGTCTATGATTGTTGTTATTGTTTATTATTAATAAAGTTTATTATAAAAAAAAGAAGCTTTCTTCTAAACCAGCTTATTGATCTGTCTAACCCAGTATTGTCAATTCTGATTGGCAACAGAGACTCTGCATTTCCTTCATGATCTCATGACAAGGCCTGACACTGTGTAGCTTCCAAAATCAGGAATGATCAGAAGTGTTCAGGATGGTATGGAAGACAGCACTTCAAGCCATCTCCTGCCTAGCAGGACCTGACTGACAGGCATTTCTCTAAATCAGTGGTTCTTAACTTTGGAATTCATAGAGCCATCACAGGGGTCTGCGAAGACCTGCTGCTGGACACCACCATCCCTGGAAGCAACAGGGACATGACAGAGTGCAGGAAGGGGTTGTGGGTGCTAAAACTGCTCCCTCATTTACAAACGAGGGAGTAGTTTGGGTGCATGCACACATAACCCTGCTGCTGCATCCCTGATGAAAGGGATACAGCAGAAGACATTTGTGTATGCCCAAATTATGGCTGTGGAAATCAGGGTTTGAATCTCCACTCAGCCATGGAAACCCACTGGGTGACCTCAGGCAAGTCACGTTCTCTCAGATTAGAGAAAGGCAAAGACAACAAATCCTGCCAAGAAAATCCTCATGAAAGGTTCTCTTTAGGGTCTTCATAAATCAATTTTGAAAGGGGAGAGACATGATGGTTAGGAAGAACCTCCTATTGTCACTGGCACTTTGTTGTTTGCCTTCAAGTCACTTACAGCAAACCTAAAGTGAATCTATCACTGGGATTTTTTGCCAAGATATATTCAGATGGGGTTTGCCTTTGTCTCCCCCTGAGGCTGAAAGAATGTGACTTGCCCAAGGTCATCTAGTGTCTGCACATGGATTTGAATCCTAGTCTCCAAATAAATAAATATTTGAAAATTTGAATAAATATTTGACTATTTAAACTGTAATTTAAATATTCAAATCTTGAGTCTTGGGGCTCCCCAGCCACAGGTTATACTTGCAGGGGGTCCCTGGTAAAGAAAAGGTTAAGAACCCCTGCTCTGACTAAATAACCTGAAGTAGAATTCTTCAATCCATCTCCTATCTGAAATTCTGTAATTAGCATTGCTGGGGATTATGCAGGGGAATGTTTTCCTTGCAAAGTACGCATTCTGTCCCTCAGCAATGGCTTCTTCCCTCCTGCTGATGCCTTGTAACACCCTTTTCTCTTGTTCCAGGAGAAAGGTAAACACTTGTGGCTGGTGTTGTGAATCTTATCTGCATAAGTTAATACTCAATCATCTAAATATTAGGCAAGCAGCATTGCCTTGAGGGGGATCTTGAAGATGAAGGCTGTTTAAGTATACAGCAGGAAATGGTATCTGTGCAAGGTTAAACCAATAGTAATCACTCTATATAAAGTGCAAGATAAGGTAATAGCACACAATTTAGGCCATTTCCACGCTAGACTATTATACTGCTCTTATTCCACTTTCAATGTCTTATTTACTCTTGGGGTTTGCAGTTTAGGGAGGGGCCTCAAAGGCAAGTAGAATTTCTGGCCAAGACTTATGGAGACCCTAAAGAGAACCTATCATGAGGGTTTTCTTGACAAGATTTGTTGCTTTTGAGGCCGCTCCTTAAACTGCAAACCCCAGGATTCCATAGGATGTTGAAAGTATAATAATAGCACTATAACAGTCTAGTGCAGAAATGGTGTTAATCACTGCCTAAAAACACTTTTCAGAAGTCACCTGAAGCTGATGCTTCAAGGGCAACTTCTTGATTAAATCTACATGATGTAAGATTGTAATAAAAGCTGCATGATAAAACATAGTCTCACATCAATATACTCTTTAGCAATAAATGTTTAAACACATCTTCTTTTTATTATTTCCCTCTTAACTATGTGTGATACGTGTTATGCAGAACAGATGGTAGTTTTAATGGTAAATTTCTGTTAGGTTTATATGCTTACAACACATATGGCGTACTTCAGAAGATTATGGGTTTTTCCTCATTTCTATTTTGCCATTCAAACTAAAGTTGAGATCTGGCAAGTTTTTATTAACGAATGCAGCCAAATTTTGGAGAGTGTTCAAGTAACTAAAGGTAACACGCTGAAACTGACTAATAACCACTGCTGAGCTTGATTGAACAAAACTGTTCTATTCTGCACCCATTCATCTGAAGTGCGCAATCCACAAAGTTTTCTTTCTGAATGAATGCCATTTGTTTAAATGAGCTGCCTGTATAGAAGTGGTGCTGAGTGTCTCACTGCTAAAACTTTGTCTTAAGTCATTGGCAATTGCCTGTTCATTCTGGCAAAACTGAAACTATAATCCCTCTGTAGTTTTACAAATCAAAATTACATAATCCAAGGGCCTCCAAATAATCGAGAAGACAAAATATGCATTTATATATATGCTGAAATATCCACAAATCCGGACAGCTGCATGGTCTTAGTGCTTTGAGTTTTGGGTGACAACGCCAGGAGACCAGGGTTCAAATCCCTGCTTGACCCTGGAAACGTACTTGGTGACACTCTCTCAACCTAAGGGGATGGCAAATGTCCTCTAAATAAGATAGGCCAAGAAAACTAGGAAGAAAACTTGCCAAGAAAACTAAGATAGTTAGGAATGGAAAGAACATTAGAAAATGGTTAGAAAAAAGTTCATTGAATGTTGCGAAATTCTGATAAGAAGAATCCTGAGCTTTACAGTTCAGGACTTATTATATGCAAAATTAACAAATGGTTGTTTTGAGCAGCAATCAGCCTACTATTCACAGAAAATGTTTCTGCACATACATGTTATTCTTTCAACGGAAAAAGCTGTTTCTGCACTAAAAAACCACTGCTTTCTATACAGAAAAAACACATGTCAATTTTGCTCAGAAAAAGTCTGAACTTCAAATAGTCTTAAGAAAGATATGTTTTTCTAAGACTTCCTTGCAGCTGGAAGAAAAATGCTAAACACCATTTGTTGCTCTTTCTTAGAAGAAAATCACTGAAGAATTATACCTCTACCATAAGTCAGAATCAGCTTGAAGACACATATTAACAAAAACAACGTACACATCCAACTAAAACTACTGGCCTAAGATCCCATAGGCCACTTGCATAGCATATAATTAGGCAAATGCTGCAGTGCTGGATTATGCTATGCTGGCATGGCCGCCCTCTTTTGCAATCTACAACAGTCACTTGGCTGGCTGGCCCCTCCCTAAACTGCAAACCCCAGGCTTTTATAGAATGTTGAAAGTGGAATAATTGAGCTATAAGTGTGGAAACGTCCTGAGACAGTCGTAGTCATCCCACCTGTCCTTTACTCCTGCACCTATGCCTAGTTCCAAACAAACCATTAGAACTGATGAATTTTAAATCCGATGCGAGTAAAATTCTGTTGCTGCTTGACTTGGGTTTTGCCAGTGTAAGCAGAGTTAGATATTCAGCCATTTGAAGCTGATTTTTCTGGAACAGTCTCATCCATGGATATACTGGACATATTCAACTGACAGTCTGTGAACTGAAAAAAAAAGTGTCCATCCTCATTGTAAATACATTTGGAGAATGTGGGTAATTCAACTGCCTAAGATTATTAATGTTGTTGCTTATCTTCTTGGAATGCAACAATAATGCTCCTAAAATGTCAAAATAAGACAAACAGGTTTAAAGGCACACACTGAGGGCCACTGCACACATTGTACAGAAAAGTGGTGATCGGCTGAAGAAAAAGAATGTTAGATTCTAGCACCTCAGAAGACAGTGTGTGTACATTAGTGTCCTCTCTGAATACTGTACTGTACCTCAATGCATTCAGGTAGAATTCAGGAGTATTTTAAAATATGGTCCTCTACTCCTTTGCCACAAAGTAGTTTAATACAACCTTTGCCTCTCACTGCATTGTGCATAGAGTTCTATTTCTTAGGAGTCACAGAAAATCTGTCTTCGGTTGCACCTCTTTAGTCTGAAAATAGTTTCACCTAGGCAGTCAAGGGACTGAACTCTCCTCCCTACCAAGCAGTTTCATACATATATTGAACTAGATCACAGGGGAAGAAAAACAGTTTTGGCTTCTTTTTGAAGTGACAATTCCAAGAGAGAGGGAGAGTATTTAGTCATGTAAGTTCTCTTTTCTCTGTGAAGTCTATGTGGTACAGACCAGAAGTAGGTTTATTACTTCATTCTGTTTGTGGGATTTAACCTGAAGAGAATGGCTGTGAAACTAGAAACAGAAGACATATCTTTGCTTTGCTGAATTATCTCCTCTGGGACTCTTCTCTATATGTTACAAGCTTTCTTCCATTGAAGGAAAATGCAAGTCATATAATAGTCGTATTTATCAAAGGCTACTCCATAGTAAATATGGCATTTTCAGAACCATGTGCTTATCTCAAATGTCATCTGCTGACCCAGATCTCCTATAGGCTTAGCCAAAGAGTGATTGAGAGAAGAGGAGGAGGGAGAAAGAAAAAGTCAACAACACCTCACACTATTCTGCACTATTCTGGGGCAAGTCAAAATTTCCCATTGGAGTCTTCTTCATAGCAGTGACATTCAACCCACTTAAAGAAAGCATCCAAGCCATCTTGAATACTAGCATGTAAGTATGAATTCCATGCACATTGCTGCAGAAGGCTTTAAATAAATCAAATTATCAATGCCACAGAACCATAACAAGTCTAAGCTACCTTTATCTTAAAGAAAATCAATGTAGAAATAAGCCAGTTTAGGCTGACACTCAGCTGCCTAGTCAGAAGTCTCCACAGACAATGGACTGGAACATACTGTAGATTTTTATCTTAATTGGTTCTGCCCAATTAGTCCCTTCTTCTACCTGATTCTGAATGGAGTGTAACCACCAGAGGCTGTCATTCAGCCTTATATGTCAGCTGAAATGAGCTTTCCAAATGCTTTTTACCATTCTGAAGAGAAAAGAAAGGAAGATGGAGAAAGGGCAGGAGAGAGGAAAGAGAGAAGGAAGGAAGGAAGGAGAATGAGAAGGAGATTTGTTCATAATAGATCTTATTGCAATACTTAAAGTTATTCTCTACAAACTAATTATTAACACGTAATTCCAAACAGATCTTCACTGATATCACTGGCAGCATTACAGAGACCACATACAAAGATAACAGTGGCTCCTCAGTGCTGCTTGTGGGGATGTAGTTCTTCACTAATTTTATTCTCAAAGAAAGTACAGTCAACCCTCCTAATCTTTGGAGATTTAGATCCAGACCCCCCCCTCATCCTGTGAATGGCATAAAACATGAACAATCATGTCCCATATTATTAAATGGCAATGAGGTGTGCATGGAAGCTTCATTGTGTCCTCATTCACTTTGCCACAATTTCATGTATAGGATGTAACTCCATGGGCACAGAAAATCACAGATCTGGAGGTTGCATATACAAAAGATCCACTGTAATGAACAATTTTACCAATTTTCTTCTTTTAATTAAGTCTTTAAAGAGTGTATAGTTTTCCAAGTTAGAGACGTATTGTGTGTGACTTTTGCATCCTATGGAATCCTGGGGTTTGCAGTTTAGAGAGGGGCATTTAGAATTCTTAGGGCCTTTCCGCACTACACTGTTATAGTGCTATTATTCCACTTTCAAGCTCCTATGGAATCCTGGGGTTTGCAGTTTTAGGGAGGGGCCTTTAAAATTCTCAGCCAGAGAGCTCTTTGGCCTCAGTAAACTACAAACCCCAGGATTCCATAGGCGCTTGAAAGTGGAATAATAGCACTATGACAGTGTAGGGTGGAAATGGCCTTAGCCAGAGAGCTCTTTGGCCTCAGGAAACTACAAACCCCAGAATTCCACAGGATGTTGAAAATGGAATAAAAGCACTACAACAGTGTAGTGCAGAAGTGGCCATGGTCTCCATTACTTGAGAAACAGATACTTGGGCCATTTTTTGAATATTTTTGAATATTCTTTCCTTCTGTAACTGCTTGTTAGCCTCTGGAAAGAGGCACAAGCTCACTGCTGAATCACTTCATTGGCAGAACAGTTATTTCTTCTCCTCACTCTCTTACACCTCTTCTTTATTTTATAGAAATGAGGATGATCACAATGAGGATGATGTTGACAATGATGACAACAGTGATGACATTTCACCTTGTGGCTCAAAGTACTACATTATGTTTCTCTAGATATGCCAGCTAGAAGGCAAATAATCTATCAAACTAGCACAAAGTGGGCATGTGAGTTTTCTGTCAAAATCCTCTGGACAAAGAAATGTCCACAACTTGCAGATATTAGTGTAGGACTTCCTGAAAATATTAATCTTCTTCTGCTTTCTCAGCTAACTAAACCACTTGTCAACTATAATGAAGTGCCTGAAATTTCAAAGTTCTTTGCAAGAAGTGCTTGCAAACTCTAACCCCTTCCTGCTCCTTTGCTAAGCAGGAAAAAGACCATCTGTCTTTGTGCTCCCAAACTGCCATTCCAGGAACAGTCAATCCTAATGGTTAGCTTTAATGATTAAATCCTATACCTGGCTAAGAATACCTGCAGGACCAACAAAAATGGGAGAGAAACCAATAGAATCCACTGGGGAAAAAAGACATATAGATCCAAGTGTTCAATGGATGAACACATATTTGTTGTCCAAAAGATTCATGGTTGTTTGTTTTTGTTCCCTGAAATTGCAATTCTCTAAAATATCCTGAATGTTTTTGGTTATTTTAAATTAAATCTGGGGCTTTTCTTGTCAGCCTATTGAATTATGTACAATTTTTTTTAAAATGGATCCTGATATACTGTTGGTAATATAACTGAAAGTGGGAGAGACAGTTAGACTGCAGCATATTTCATTTGTTTAAAGTAGTAGTTCAGAACATGGTATTTGAGATTCCTTAGATAAACCTGGAACCACCACATCATATGGTACCCTCTGTCAATTAATTGATCGACTTATTTTCTGAAGTCACTTTCATTGGAACAGTTCGATTTTAATCTCAGGAGCTACCAATAAGGGAGATTACATCTAAGTGATCTGGAATGTAAGCTATCAAATCTTAAATAAGTGTTGGCATCTAAGGGTTTTCTATACAGCGAAGTTGTGCAATGATCTGCTTTTCTCTTTTCTTTCTTTCTTTCTTTCTTTCTTTCTTTCTTTCTTTCACTTTTAAATCTAGGAAGTGGATTTCTGAATTCATTTATTTTGTATCAAATTGTATATTGCTGTTCCTAGAATTTACCCAGTTATGGAAATCCATAAGATCATTTGCACTCCCTTTGCAAATCTGAAAAATATCTAAAACTCTGACACAAAATATCAGTTGTTTTGTGAACCATTTCCAGGACAAGTGATCTCACTTTCATGCCTTTCAAACCTCTTCTTCTACAAATTGGTCACCTCTGGGGTGACAGGATATCCTATTGCCACTTCTTTTATCTGTCAATAAAAGTTGACTTCAAACTTGAATTAAGTTTTTGTCAAGGCTATTTCACCCAGAGAGGTTAGGAAAGGAGAGAGAGAATATCTTAATTCTCTCCTGTCTAAAGTTTGTTGCCTGACAGTGAAAGCCTCCTCTTGCTCTATATTAGTGTAAAGACAGTTTACGTCCATAGTAACTAGAAAATCTCTCTCTAACATCTCAATCTGCAGAGTCCTGGATATAAGATGAAATTTTGGGTACAACTCGCTCCCTTTTTTTCCTGAGAACACTTGGTTTTATTTCTCACAGTTCTCTTCAGTGTTCTTCGGTTCTGCTCTTCATCACATATTTTGCTTGCCAAGGAATCTACCTATATTTTTGGAGTGCCTCACTATTTTGAATTCCTGAGTTCAGGGGAACTCCAGAAAAGTGTTTTTTTGTATTAAACACGATCTGTCTTAGTCTGGAATCCCAATTTCAAGTTTTCTTTTCCTGTACTTCTAGTAGAACCTTGTCATGGATGAAAAGATTTTATTATTTCTAACGCTGCTGGAGTTTTATTTATTTATTTATTTAACCTAACACTAAGGGTTCCTATGGTTTCTTTTTGCATTCAGACCAGAGGAAAACAATGGTGTTGCCTCAAAAGGGGTGGACCTTGAGGTCCACCAGCAGTGCCAGCGTCTCCTTAAAAATGTGAGGAATTATAGGTCAAAACGAGGCCTGTGAGAGGGAAGTAACTGTGGGAACTTTCACCTGTGTATACTGGTACTAATGGCCGACTTCCAGTTGACATGTTGGTGCGGATGGCAGCCTGAGTTTCACACTCCCCGGCTGTCACTGAACCCGATTAGAGAAAAGAACACAAGAAGAACCCCCCGGTAAAGGGGATCCGGTGCGGCTCATGGAGCCAACGAAAGACCCAGCGGTGACGAGGAGAGGAGAAGGAGAGTCGCCAGCGGATGGGATCAAGTTGGTGGAGCGGACGCCATCGGGCTAAGACCAGGGAGAACCTGCCTAGCACCGACGACAGCCTTGCTTTTAATTATAAGAAAATAATTGTGAGTAACCATCTCAAGCTCTCACTTTAAACCTAACAATAAACCAGCCTTACCATAGACACTGGCAAATTAAAACCAAAGAGAAGTGAGAAATAAGTAAGCGGAGGACTTACAGTCGCGTGGACCCATAATGAAAAAGATAGTACTGTAAGAGAAAATGTGGCAGATAGAGACTGAGAAGAGTAAAATGGCTGACAGAGACTGAGATAGAAGGAGAAAGAAAGATTGAAAGGGAGGGACAAAAGGAATACATCGGACTAAGGAAAAAAAGGGTTCGAAAGAGACGAATAAACAAGGACTATTTACATCAAATATTAAAATAAAATAAAAATAAATTACAGAAAACAGTGATAGAATGCAAGGACTAGAATAGAAAAATGGTGGAGGTGTAAAGACACAGAAACATGGACAGACTATAAAGACAGAGGAATACGAACGGGACTGTAAAAGAAGCTTAAAACTTTTTAAGACCAAGATTGGATATAAGAGAAGAAGGACTACGACTGACGAGTAAGAGAGAACAGAAATTAGAAAATTTAGGTATTAAATAAGACGATTAAGAAACATGAATGGATTTATTTGTATGAGAGGAGGACTGAGTATAAAAGACTAATGAAAATCAGGAACCAGGGCAAGAATGGATTTAAAATGTTTGTACTAGAACTGTAATAGAATTAATTTGGAAGAGAAAGACTGTTCAATATAGACTGTGGGGAAAAAAGTGAAAGTTAGGATCGGACCAGAGTCAAAGTGATTGTATTAGAACTGTAATAGAACAAACAAACAAACAAAAAAACCAGAAGAGAGGGGATAAGCCAGCAACAACAAGGGAGAGAGAAGACAAGCCAGCAAGCTAAGAATTAGAGTTCAAGCTGCCAGGAAGAACTTTTCTCTTTTCCAGCCTCCCACACTGAAGGGAAAGAGAAGGAAAGGAAACAAGAAGATGACAACGGAAATTTTGGAGTGTGGGGGAAGGGAGAAAGGGATTAATTAATTGAGAAGGGGGGAAGGGAAATAAGTATTAAAAGGGAGGCAGGAGGGGGAGAGAGAAGGGCTTGATGATCTGATTTGATAGAATCATGGAATCATAGAATCATAGAAATGTAGAGTTGGAAGAGACCACACGGGCCATCCAGTCCAACCCCCTGCCATGCAGGAACACCCTCAAAGCACTCCCGACAGATGGCCATCTAGCCTCTGCTTAAAAACCTCCAAGGAAGGAGACTCCACTACACTCCGAGGCAGCATATTTCACTGCCAGACAGCCCTGACTGTCAGGAAGTTCTTTCTGAGGTTCAGATGGAATCTCCCCTCCTGCAGCTTGAATCCATTGCTTCTTGTCCTGGTCTCTGGAGCAGCAGAAAACAAGCCCTCTCCTTCCTCTACATGGCATCCCTTCAGATATTTAAACACGGCTATCACGTCCCCTCTTAATCTTCTCTTCTGCAGACTAAACATACCCAGCTCTCTAAGTCTATCCTCATAGGGCATGGCTTCCAGGCCTCTCACCATTTTGGTCGCCCTTCTCTGGATTTGCTCCAGCTTGACCATGTCCTTCTTGAACTGGGGTACCCAGAACTGGACGCAGTATTCAAGATGAGGTCTAACCAAACCAGAGTAGAGTGGTACCAGTACCTCCCTCGATCTAGACACCATACTCCTGTTGATGCAGCCGAGAATTGCATTGGCTTTCCTGGCTGCCTCATCACACTGCCGACTCATGTTCAGCTTGTGATCTATTAAGACTCCTAGATCCCTTTCACAAGTACTGCTATCCAGCCACTTGTCCCCCATCCTATATTTCTGTATTCCATTTTTTCTACCTAAGTGTAGGACCTTACACTTCTCTCTGTTGAATTTCATTTTGTTAGCCTTGGCCCAGCTCTCCAATCTATCCAGGTCATTTTGAATTTTGATCCTGTCCTTTGGCGTATTAGCAACCCCTCCCAATTTGGTATCATCTGCAAATTTGATGACCATGCCCTCTATTCCTTCATCCAAGTCGTTGATAAAAATAATGAACAGCACTGGGCCCAGGACAGAACCCTGTAGCACCCTGCTAGTCACTTCTCTCCAGGATGAAAAGTAGCCATTTGTGATCACTCTTTGGGTTCGGTCGGTCAACCATTTACAAATCCAACTAACAGTAGCCCTGTCCAGCCCACATTTTACCAGCTTCATTGCAAGAATGTCATGGGGAACTTTGTCAAAGGCCTTACTGAAATCGAGGTATGCTACATCCACAGTATTCCCTTCATCTATTAAGCTAGTAACTCTATCATAAAAAGAGATAAGATTAGTCTGGCATGACTTATTTTTGAGAAATCCATGTTGACTTCTTGTGATTACCGCCTTGCTTTCTAAGTGATTAGAAACTGACTGCTTAATGATCTGCTCCAGGATCTTTCCAGGTACTGATGTCAGGCTGATTGGGCGATAATTATTTGGGTCCTCTTTTTTTCCCTTCTTGAAGATGGGGACAACATTTGCTCTCTTCCAGTCTGCTGGAACTTTTCCTGTCCTCCAAGATTTCTCAAAGATTATAGCAAGCGGTTCCGAAATGACCTCTGCCAGTTCTTTTAATATCCTAGGATGCAATTCATCTGGCCCTGGAGACTTGAATTCATCCAGTGTGGCCAGGTATTCCTGTACCTCCTCTCTACCTATTACGTGCCTCATTTCCCCTGCTTCCTCACCTGCTCCCCAACCGCCAGGTTGAGTGCTTGTATCCTTCTGGGAAAAAACTGAGGCAAAGAAGGTGTTAAGTAGTTCTGCCTTTTCTCTTCCCCTTGTGAGTAATTCACCATCTTCTCTGCGCAGCGACCCTATCGTCTCCTTCTTTTTCCTTTTGCTGCGGACATATTTAAAAAAGCCCTTTTTATTGTTTTTAATGTCTCTGGCCAGCCTAAGTTTGTTTTGTGCTTTAGCCTTTCTGACCTCCTCCCTACATCTCCTGGCCACTTGCTTAAATTCTTCTTTGGTGGTTTCCCCCTTCTTCCATTTCCTGTACATGTTTCTCTTAACACTTAGCTCAGCTGAGAGTTCTTTAGTCAACTGTTCTGGTTTCTTCAGATGCCTTCCATTTTTCCTCCTTATTGGCACAGTTTCAGACTGTGTCCTCAGTATCTCACTTTTAAGGAACTCCCATGCCTCCTGAACTCCTTTCCCTTTCACTATTCTTGACCACGGAATTCTAGCCAGCAGCTCCCTAAGTTTACAGAAGTCTGCTTTTTAAAAATCTAAGATGAGTGTCTGGCTGCACTTACCTTCTCCTTCCCACTGAATGCCAAATTCCAATAGGGCATGATCACTCCCCCTAAAGATCCAACCACTTCTACCTCATTAACAAGGTCATCCCTGATCCCAGGATCAGATCTAGAATATTTGATCCCCTTGTGGCCTCTTCCACCTTCTGGACCATGAAATTGTCTGCAAGACAAGCAAGAAACTTGCTGGACCTTGCTGTCTTGGCAGAGTTTGACTGCCAACACATATCCGGGTAATTGAAATCTCCTATTATTACTGTATCTCTCCTCCTTGAATGTTCAGTCATTTGGTTGAGGAAGGTGTCATCAAAGTCCTCAGCCTGAGTTGGAGGTCTGTAGTAAACCCCCACCAGAATATCCCTATTGTTTCTCACTGCCTTAATTCTTACCCAAATGCTCTGATATGAATAGATGAATTGATTTATAGAAGTAGATAAGTAAAGAGCATATATATATTAAGGGAATAATATACATATATACACATATATTTATATAGAAATATACACATATATTTAATATACACATATACTTAAGATATAGATTTATATATATATATGTATTAAATTTGGTTTGATAAATAAGATTGATAGATATACATTGATTTGTGATAATAATAGGAATATTTTATACATAAGTATTTACATATTTATAAATTTATAAGTTTTCAGAAAATTGCTATTTTTTAAAGATATTTGTAATTTAATATAGAATGGAGTGATTTATAAAATATACAGGTCATAACAATTTGTGGAAGAACAAGGAGTATAAAAATACTTAATGGATTGATTAGAATTGTTAAAGATTGATTGAATTGAAGTGGTGTGACTGAAGGGAAGAAAAGGAAGAAGGATTAAATTGATAAGAGTACTGGGGGGATTTAGAGGTGGAGAAATAGAATATGAATTTAGAGGTGGAGAAATAGAATGTGAGAAGACGAAGGAGAGGGGATTTGTGTTTAGACTGAGATAGTATAAGAAACAGCAGGTATTGAGAAGGAAAAAATTGATTAGTAGTAAGGAGAGAGAGAAAGAGAGAGGAGAGATCTCAAAGGGACTGAGAAAGAGTAAAGGTCAAGAAGAATAATTTAAAGATAAAATAAATTAAAGATTAAAGAAAAAATAAAAAATAAAGAGTGAGATAAGGAGGAAAAAGAGAAGGGAGAAAGGAGAAAGAGAGGAAACAGGAAATAGAGGGATAGTCTAAAGTATAGCCTAAAGGAGGAGATGACACAAGGAGTGAGAAAGATAAATAAATTGAGAAATAAAGAAATTAAGATTAAGAACTAAAGGATAAATAAGAAGAGGAAGAAGGAAAGGTAAGTGAGGAACGATTGAAATAGAAACAAAACAAGACAAAGAGCAAGAATATGGCAACTGGACAGAAAAAGACAACACAACTGTTTCTACAAACACAGACACAGGGAAGAAGACCGTCAACAGAAGGGAAAATAATGGATCCGAATATCAGAATATTTGTGGAGGAAATTCAAAAATTAAGAAGTGAAATAAAAGAAGATCTTAGAGAAACTCGAACTGAAATAAAACAAGATTTTAAAAAAGAAATGGATAAGTAAATCAGAATTTGAAAAAATTAACACAGGACTTGACAATTATAGATAAAAAAGTAGAGACACTACAAGAAAAGACACATAAAATAGAAACGGAAAATGAGAATTTAAAAAGAGAACAAGAAAAAGAAGCCGAGGCTAGATTGAAACTTGAATTAAAATATAGAAATAAATGTGTGAAAATAAGAGGATTACCAGAACAAACTGAGGAAAATTTGTATGAGAGAGTAACGGAAATGTTGGCTACCTTTGTGGGACAAAGAGTGGGGAAATTTGAATTAGAAATAGATAAAATGTTTCAGGTGGACTCACCTATTGCTACAAAAAAACAATTACTATGAGACATTGTGGTTTATTTTACTAGAGAGATGACCAAGGATCTTCTATTGGAACAGAGCTACAGAGAAAAATTGAAGATAGAAGATAAAGAAGTAAAGATATTTAAAGACATTCCAGCAGCACTATTAAGACAAAAAAGAGAATACTCTTTCCTGATGAGACAACTACAAAGATTAAACATAAGATATAGGTGGGAGATCCCAGAAAGGATCTTCTTCTATTTTAAGGACAAACCACAAAAAGTGAAAAAAATAGACCAAGCAAAAGAGTTTTAAAGAAAATATATGCAAGAAGAGAATGGGGACAGAAAACCCTATAACAAAAGAAATTGGAAAAAGATTCACAACAGTATAACCAAGCTACTAGAAGTGAAATCTGAGATGACTCCAGAGATATATTTATTAAATTGATTGAAGAGAATAGTCAAATGAAGAGCAAAAGAAAAATATTGTTAAATCTAATAACAGCAGCAAGGTTGAATTATGCAAAATATTGGAGAGAAGAAAAAGAACCCCCCCATGAAGAATGGAAAATAAAAGTGATGGACATTATTGAAATGGAAAAACTATCCAACAACATGAAAGGTAACTCAATTCAACAATTTGAAAAGCAGTGGAAAGAAATTATTAGATGGGTGAAGGAGAAATGAGAAGAAGGTAAAGAACAGAAGAAAGGAAGGCAAAGGGTAAGGTTTACTGTAAGGAGGGAATATAGGGGGAAGAAAAAGAAAAAAAATAAGGTAGAATACAACAACAAAAAGAGATTTTACACGAAGGAAGTTTAGTATAAGAAAGAAAATAAAGAGTTTGGAGTGGAGAAAACGTGGAATAACGATAGGAAGAAGGGGGAGAGGATAGAGAGGGAGAGAAGAGGGAAGGTTGGGAAGGAGGGGAAGTGTATATACAAAGGGAAGGGGGAGGGGAGGGAAGGGGAAGACAGGGAGGGGGGGAGAAAGAGAGATTGAATACATAAAATAATAAGGAATACTCGATAATAATGTCTGGAAAGAACAGAACAGAGGACTTATGTAAGAATGATGTACAATATGAAACAAGGTAAATTATATGTATTGTGTATAAAGTCCTTGTCTTTATAAAAATTTAAAAAAATATACTGGTACTAATGGCAAGAAACCAGTTGAAAGTCTAAAGAATTTTTTATTGGGGGATTCATAGACACATGCAAGAAACCAAGCAGTTTCACAAACCATAAAAAGCTAGTGAAGGTGTTACTGTGATGGATATGCCTGAACCCAGGATCTACAATTTAATATAAATTGCCTATTAAAATTATACCCCTCCACGTGCTTGAGAGGCCCCCAGATGAGCACGCACACAGGCATGGCTGAACAGCTGAAAAATACAAGAAAAATCCTGGTCAGGCCAGTAACTTTCCGTCATGCAGCTTCAGGAGACCTCCAGGCAAGTACACATCAAAACTCAATCAAGTATGCACCAAAGCACACAAAAGATTCTCAACCCCGAACAGTCAGCTTGACAGGATTAGCGCTTCGGACTACACAACTGTCAAGCGCTCCCTATTTGCATACTGTCTGCGCTATTGGCAACCCTGTCAAAACCCAATCATCTTAAGCACTGACCTTTTGGAGGCTTTGTTTCAACTCCGAAACCCATTGTTCTCCCTGGGACCATCCTACCCTCCAGGCACGTTTTCCCCTATAAAAACTCCTGACTTTGAGCGCTTCCTTGGATTGCTCTCGGCTTCCTCACCGTCCTGCTGCTGCTCTGCTGACCGAAGCCTTCCCCTCAGCCTCCACGTGCTGAGATTCCCTGCTCCCAACTCTCTGGCTCTATTTCGGCTTCCCAGACTACAGGATCAGGTGTAGTATTTCCCCCGAAAATCCTTCTTAAAATCCCCTATCTATTTTCAACCCTTTATTTTCTTAGACCTGTGTGAGTGAGCGCGTCAGTGCGCAGTGACTTAGGTTTTAAATAAAGAAAATAATTATAAATCCATTTTGTCTGGGTTTTGACTTGGACTGACTATAAAAGCTGGGTGCAAGGTCTCGCTAGGTTACCCTACCTCTCTGGTGTGCTGGGCGCGTGCTTGGTGTAACTTGGGAATCACCTTAAAACTGAGGTCAGACTAGGTGTCCTTTGAGGATCCCATGGAACTCGGGCAGTGAACGGGACCCCAGAAACTCTGGCAACCTATCGGGTGACCGGGAACCCCGGAAACTCTGGCAGTGACCGGGACCCCCAGAAATTCTGGTAGTGACTGGGACCTCTGGAGACTCTGGCAACATATCTGGTGAGAGGGACCTCTCTGGACGCAAATTCACTGATTTGGTGACCAGGACCTCCCTGGACGCAAATTCACTGATCTGACGACCGGGACCTCTGGAATCTCAAAATTGTCAGTTGGGCTACTGGGACCCCCAGAACCCCTAGAAAATTAGGGTAGTAAAAGGATATGAGAGAAAGGTTGGATAGAGAAATGTAGAGTATGTAGAGTGATATTGGCTGGTCCTGGAGTGAAAGATCAAAGAGAGGTGGTTCAAACACGATGGTTTGAGGGCAGCGTGAAAGAACAAGAGTCTGGGGTGCAGCATAATGCCCAAAGTGCTAGCAAAATGCCGGAGTCATAGCTAAGGTTTTTATACCCCTTTTCCCATGCTGAAGGAGTGAATGTTAATGGCTCTCTGGCAAAGTAAACAAAAGGAATCTGGAATGGACTGCTTATCTAACTTAGGGTGACAAAACAATGATGGGAGTCCTGACAGTCTCTTAATGTCTTGGTTGGATAACATGAATGGAGAAGGGTTTGGTAGGAAATGCACATAGCAGGGTGCTTGCGTGCCACACCTAGGTAGTTTCATGGACTATTGTATTCCGATGTCAGGTTATTGACAGGATTACTGGAACTCTATTCATTCCAGGTTTTCCCACTTAACTCTTCTTGACTTTACGACTTGGGATGCTGACCTAGCCCAGGTATACAGACAGAGCCCTGCTTGCCAGATGTTTCCCAGTCACAAATGCCCCATTTTTCTCTAATATTTCTTGCCAATCATGCGATGCCACGTGATAGGGGTATAAAGTATGGTAACAATAGCTAGGCTTCTCTGGACCCCCTCCTCCACCACCAGTGCTATTCCATCATCTATTCTTCAAGCTAATAAGTCATCAGGTTGCCAGCTACTCTAAACAACTGCATAAATTACAAGTGGTGCGTCTGCATAGTGTTTGGTAAAGCTCTGCAGAAGGTGGAGGAGATCTTCTTGGTCCTGAGAAACTATGTGTTTTGCTATTCCTCCTGCTATGTTGCCTGTGGCAGAGGATTCACTCCTGTTTCATGGGGCAACCTGCCCATGCTAAGCATAGCTTCCACAGGACTGTGCATTGTAGTCAATTATAGCTTTATTACTAATAATTCGCTCCCATGTTTGCAATGATAGAAGGAATCAGTTTCAAGGATCAGACAAAAGAGACATTGTAGAATCACACAGTATTCTTCTTGTGTGGGATATTCCCACTCACAGTTCAAGTTACTCTTCCCTAGTGAGAAGTTCTAAAGCATCGCCTGTTATTGAAGAGATAAGGCAACGGCATTTTCAGCAACAGTGACAGACTTTTAAAGAGCCATTTAAAAGCTGTTGGATCACTGAGAATTTCTAAAGCCAATTTAAAAACAATCAAACAGCTAGGAAAAATGGTAAATTTTTTACAGGGCACTTAATGATCATTAGATGTATTGCCAGATGGACTTACAAAAACAGGGACTTCTTTAGCTTGGATGCAACCAACAAGAATCTGGTTTGTGACAATAATATTCAGAAAAGCCCTACAACCATGGGTATTCAGGGTTTTAAAGCTTAAAACCATCTTACATTAAAGCTGTAAACAATTTTAAAGTATGCCAAGAATAGCTCATCAATGTTGATGAAAACACAGGAGGCTCCAACGTTCTTCTAAAATATTTGCAAAATAAATGAATATACAAATAAAATCCTGAGTTTTTTTAAACAAATTAGCAAACTATGCTCAGGGCAACAATAAAGTGTCTGTTTATTTACATTCTTTAATTGTTTAAATACATTGGTTTCCAGGGTTTGCTATGAAAGAGAACAAAAGTATTCTCAGTTTTTTTCCTAGGTGCTAATTCTACATCCACTGCAGGGACCCTGGCTGGCTAAAACGACCTGGGTAGTAATCAGCTCAGAAAAACTCACAGTCTCTGAAAATAACCTTTATTTGCTTCATCAATGACA
This sequence comes from Iguana delicatissima, assembly GCA_948472985.1. Taxonomy (NCBI): domain Eukaryota; kingdom Metazoa; phylum Chordata; class Lepidosauria; order Squamata; family Iguanidae; genus Iguana; species Iguana delicatissima. The sequence continues at coordinate 707,301 of CAOKZL010000258.1, read as the reverse complement.
GCTAAACCTGATGTTCTAATTGTATAATCATATTCAATAAGTGATTCCTGGTTGTTTGCAATCACCTTAGAAAGCAAGCTGATCTTCTCCAAGGTGGGAGGAAGAGGTGCTGAACTATCATCAGCTGTTGCAGTAAACAATGGCATATGGTGAATAAGATGAATCTTTTTACATTTAAAGTGCATTTTGGGAAGTATTTTTCCAGCTTCAACAACCTGAAAGCACCGCTTTCAACCAGAAAATCAAAATAGGTTCCCATTTGTCACCCCTCTAGAGTCGAAGTGCATCTGTTCATCATGTTACCATCCATTTGCTAAGATTATTTCTTTTGAACAACAGATATCTTTCATTGCATCTTTAAAATACATATTATTTAATTAAAGCAGGAAGAGATGTATTTGGAGACCATGTTTACGGCTCGCGTGCTTGGATGAATTTCAAAAGATAGAGATCATACTCTCTGCTGGCATAAAATTATGTCAGCAGGGTGCTTTATTTCCAGCTGACAATCTGACCCAAGGGAAATGGAACAAACATTCTCCTCCTCTTCAAGTTAATTGCTTTTTTATCTTCCTTTCATTGCAGGATGAAACATGACATTCACTTGCTTTTTTCCCCCCCAGTGAATATTAATCTTTGATATCAGAAGATATTCAAATGTGAATGATCTGACAACAGGTGGAATGCATTTAGGTATTTTTCATTTATGGGAAAAATGGTAATGCAGAGTGAGACATGATAGAAGCTCATAAAATTACGTGAAGTGTGAAGAAAGTGAAGAAAGAAAATGTTTCTTCCACTGTCACAATACTAAGAAAAACATATCAGGGATCTGTTAAGTACCTTTTCATGGACATCTTCCTTTTTCCAACTTCCAAGTCACTTCCATACCAGATCTATGTGGACTTTTCCTCCAGAAAAAAAAGCAATGATGTATTTAAGGCCCTTTCCTCACGGGGGGGGCCAAAACGGGGCCGTGCACACAGGGGCGGAGCTTACCCACAAGCGGGTTGCTCCGTCCCTCCGAAGAGCGCGGATCTGCCGTTCCAAACGCCACCGAATTTCGGCAGTGCTTGGCGGCGCTCAGCAGCGCCTGGCGGTGCCCAAAATGGCAGCTGGCGGCTTCCGGCAGCGCTCCGCCAATTAGGACAGCACGCCAGCCGGAAGCCCCCCCCAGGCAGATCTGCAGGGACGCGCTACCGCGTCTCTGCAGTTCTTGACCGGGGGCTGCTACAGGGCAGCGCGGGTAAGTTTTATAAAAACCATTTTTGAAGGTGGTTTTTATAAAACTCACAGCGCCACCCCCGGGGCTGCGCTAGAGCAGTTTGAGGTCTAGAACCTCACTTTTTTTAACTGCTCTAGCACAGACCCCGGTGAAGAAGACCTCCTGGAGAGGTCGCTCTAGCGTGGGCAATATGCCCATGTGGAAATGGCCTATGTCTTCAGCAAGCAGAATTGGAGAGAAGATCTGGATACCAACTGACCAAGAAGACAAAATATCTGGGGATAACTATGACAAAAAAGAATCAAGAACTATTTGAAAACAATTATTCAAGAACATGGAAAGAAATTAAATGTGATATGGAGAAATGGAAAAATCTAAATTTATCCTTCTTGGGCAGGATAAATGCTTTTAAAATGTCTTTACTACCAAAGCTTATGTTCCTCTTTCAAAAACTTACCAATAATAGGGAAAGAGATATTTAAGGAATGGGAAAAGACCCTACAAAAATTTATTTGGCAAGGGGAAAAAAACAAGAATTAGATTTAAAACACTCAAAGATGCAAAAGAGAGAGGAGGACTTGACTTACCATCATTAAAAATCTATTACCACGCATGTTGTTTAGACTGGATCAGAGACTAGATTCAATTAGAAAACACAGCCACTAAAGAGATAGAAGAAATAAACAATAGATTTGGATGGCATAGATATCTATGTTATGATAGATCTACAGTGAATAAAGAGTTTAAAAACCATTGCATCCAAAAGACATTGTTGAAGGTTTGGTCACAAATAAAGCAAAAATTTTATACAAAATTACCAGTACGGACCTCACCACAAGAAGCTTATAAAATCGCCCCAACAAAACAAGGAAATTTACTAACATATCAAGAGTTATTGAAATGGAAGGGCGACAAACCAAGAATGTATACAGAAGAAGAATTAAAAGCTGAAGGGCATGAAGAACTAAACTGGTTTCCATGGAGACAACTCAGAGAAAGATTTAGAATGGACCAAAAACTATACGGATTTGAGAGAAAAGAAAATGAATTAGATGTACTGACGAAAGATAACCAAAAGAAAAGAATTTCCAAATTTTATAAATTATTGCTGAAAAAAGAAATGGAATCAGAAGTAGTCAAAGATACAGTGGTTAGATGGACACAGAATTTGGGGCATTCAATTGAATTAGAAACTTGGGAAGGAGTGTAGAAAATAGATATAAAATTTACACCAAACTTAAATATAAGAGAAAACTTTTATAAAATGTTTTACAGATGGTACATGACCCCAGAAAGATTACAAAAAATAACGAAAAATGGGAACTCAAATTGTCGGAAGTGTGATGAAAATATGGGGTCTTTTTTCCATATATGGTGGACATGTAAGATAGCAAAAAATTTTTGGAAGGGGGTACATGATGAAATCCAAAGAATTTGTAAGCTGAATTTTGAAATGAAACCAGAGCTTTATTTGTTAAATATGCTAGGGCAACAAAGGGAAATAATAAGTCATCAGAAGATATTATTATATTTAATAACCATGGCAAGGTTGACATATACACAGCACTGGAAAGAAAAGAAGCATATTGATATAGAAGAATGGAAGTTAAAAGTTCTGGATACGATAGAGATGGAAAAGTTAGCATTTTCGTTGAAGAATAAATCTATCCAGAACTTTGACGATGAATGGAACAGAGTATTGGATTGGGCAAGGATATAAATGTATAAGAAATCAAAGAAGAAAAAATGTAACTGTTCTTCTCTCTGTAAGATGGAAATTATGTTTGTAATGGAATGGAAATAAGCAATTTCAACTGGAAGATTTAAGTATGGAAGTGTGTGTGTGTGGGGGGGTATTTTTGAGACAAACTTTCAATAAAAATTATACAAAAAAAAAGTCTTCTACTCCAACTCTCAAGTCAAGTCTCAAGTCCTTGCAAGACACTTTCAAGTCAAGTCTCGAGTCAAGTCTCAATCAAGTCTGGGAGCCAACTTTATACCCCAACCCGTATTCCAGAATTTCTGGATAGAGTCAAATAAAGTCAGTTTTAACGATTTACCATAAGTAGAGTCGGCCCTCCACTTTTGTGATTTTGCTATCTGCAGTTTTGGACGTGGGGAATAGGATCCTTTTTACTTCCCATTTGCAAAGCTTGCCTTCTGCTCTTAGGAAAATTTTTAGAAAGTTCTTTCTATATGAAGCAGGGACAGGCTACCCCACCTCAAGCCCATTTGCTGTTCCTTCTGAGAAGTGTGTCCACACTTTGGGCTTCAGACAGATAGACATGTGACTAGTAAATTGTAAGGTTTCTGGAGGAATGTGTTATGTTACTGAACCAAGGGCAGCAAATCCATCACTAAAAATTTGCAAATCTCAAGTCAATTCAAGTCAGTGTGTAATTTTTACCATGTCAAGTCTGAGTTGAGTCACTGAAATGACTTAAGTCTGACTTGAGTCCAGTCAATTGAAAAAAGTATGTTTTTTGTGCATTTTTTATGGATATGTCCCCACTGAATGAAGTATATTTGTGAACATTTTAGAAATATGCACAGTTGATCTTCCTTCCTTTCTTCCTTCCTTCCTTTCTTCCTTTAGTCTGCATATTTTTTCAAACGTGGATGCTGTTGAGCATATTTTTCTTTCCTTCATGAAATGCCTCAAAAGCCTAAAATTGTACAGTTTTCCAGCAGCAGATTGTTGTCAATTCTGTGTTCAATGTAGAAAGTGTACAGTCAGGAAATTCCATTTTAAAAATGAATCTCTGACACATCCTTAAAACAGTGGTTCCAGAATGACAGTCTTCTACACATAATACAGAATTAATTCACTGTTTTGTGATGAGGTGTTGGCCAGTATCTTAGATTGTTATAAAAGTTAGTACATGTTTAGACGGTAGGTTGATCTATGGTAATAAATCATTATTGTTACACAGAACCTTCACTTCAGAGGCAGCATATCTTTGAATACTTTTTCTTAAGGCAGGATTGAACAACTTTGTGGGGACCAAGGGTCGATCTTCCAGCCTGATCCCTGTGCAGGTTGCAACCCACTTGTGCACCAAAATAGTTCTATTTCCGTCCTTTTCTACTCCAGACTCTATATGGGTCCAGAACACGATTCAGAAGCTATAACTGTTACTAATTGCAGTTGATGTGCTGCTGATGGGAACATCTTACAAATACTATATAATACTGGTTCAAAAGGCTGTCAATATCCTTCTTGTCTGAATTCAAGGTGTTAGTGATAGCATTTAAAGCTCTTGTCGTTCTCTACATAGAGATTCTTTATAAGCAATATATTTCCTTATATATCCCTGTCTAGCTACTGAGATCTACTGGAGAGTCCCTCCTGCTTTTCTATTACCAGTGTGATAAATACATGGTACAAAAACATTGAAGAGCTCCTTCTTTGCTGTGGTACCACATGTATGGAATGCCCTCCACTTGGAAGTCTGCTGGTGTTGACATTCCAGTTTCAAGTTAAAATACGGCTTCTTATTGAAAATTATGAGGTCTAATGATTATTTCCCAGACTGTACATGTTTCAGAATTAAAACTGTTTTAAAGCATTAAATTGTTGAATATGTTTTTGAGTCTTTAAATTAGAGTCTTTAAATCCTGATATGAGACAGGATATTAATACTGAATAAGCAAATAAAGATACTGTATGGAGGATTATTTTTCTCGCATGGAAGAACCATAGGAAAGCACGGCTCCTGAGCATGTGGAGGGCAGCCATCTCTACACATCCAGTAATACAAGTAGACAGTATACTGAATACACTTACAGCGGAGCGAAGCTTGGCACTGCAGAATTCCTGCTCCTCATATATGTTCATTCCCCTACCACATGTCTCAGAAGCCATATTATAGGCAGCCATGAATGAGCACACACATATTTACTGTGAACTGTGAAAGAAAGCCTATTCCCAAACAACATCATACCAATTATTTTTTTTTAAATCTCACCTCTGTCCAGAAATCTTAGCACAAGATACAGTCAACAAAAACAACCTGAAAAGAATTGAAAAACATATTGAAAGAACATAAAACTGAAACAAGAAAATGGAACAAAGCACAACAGAAGGGGAAAAAGAACCATAATTCAACAGGTCAGAAATGAAGCATGATCATTGCCTAGGTCCCCAAAAATGTCTGGGTGAATAGTCATGTTTTAACTTGGCATCAAAACATATTGAGGTGAGACACCTGGATTCTGTCCCACAAACATGCAGCAGTATAACCTCCATATTTGAACTAATTGTTCAGAAATTTGCCTCCTCAGGTCTCATCCCACTTCTCTCCTTTATAAAAGTGCAGTAATAATACTGGCAGAGAGCCAACATGCCATAGTGGTTTGAGTGTTGGACTATGACCAGGTGTTCAATTGCCCACTTGGCCATGGAAACCTACTGGGTGACCTTGGGTGCATCACACACTCTCAGGCCCAGAAAACCCCATGATAGGTCCACTTTAGGGTCACCATAAGTTGGAATGACTTGAAGGTACATACTAATAAAAATAGTCTCTCTTTTTTACTGCAGATTCTCATGCAAGGCTGAGAACTTTATTTCCCTTTCCAAATAAAATGATGACCGTGCTCAGTTTTAAGCTATCTTTAAGCTATCTTTTCATTTGTGTGTTTATGTAGTTTTGCAGTGGATTATATTCTACAATTCCACTACCCCCTCTTTTTTTTTTTTTTTTTGAAAAATAAAAGTATTTAAACCTTTACTTGAGTCATTGACTGGCTCTAGTCTTCCAGTATTTAATCAGAAAGCTTTTCTACTGATTGGTCCTTTCATCCCTGGATGTTTCTTTCTTCAGAGATTGTTAATATTCTGCCAAAGCCTTCCCCCCACCCCTGCCTCCTTTGGCTTTACAGATTGCTTATTCTCTTTCCCTCTGTCCCTCCTCATGTTATTATTTGTCAGATTCCCTTTGTCTCATGCTGCTTTCTCTTCTTTATATGCCATGCACAGTTGGTCACATAAGCTCTTCTTTATGCTTTCCATTGAATTCCTGCTCAAGCATGGAAACCCACCAGGTGACCTTTGGCAAGTCACTCTCTCTCAACCTCAGAGGAAGGCAATGGTAACCTTCCTTGAACTAATCTTTCCAAGAAAACTCCTTAGGGTCACCAAGTGGAATGCTTTGACATACAGGGACCACATGTCTCAACATGACCTTTACTGGACTTCTAGAAATTTTCAGCAAGACAACAGGCCTTTCCAGCATTGGTACCCTGCTTCTGAATTACTCTCTAGAGGGAAAATCACCTGGTCCCATTGTTTCCATCTTTTAGGCATCCAGTAAAGATGTTTTTATTTTTGTAAGCCTATTAGCCCGACTTTCATTGTTCACACCTACACTGGGATGATTTGTGTCCTTCGGGTGTTTTGTTTTTCCTCAGAAAAAAGTTATTTTTGCCATTTGTCTTTTTAAAAATGATCATGTTATAATATATTGTTTTCATCCTCTTGTAAATCACTCTGTGTGAGTTGAGTGAAGCATTTAATAAATTGAAATAACCTAAACCTTTTCTGCAGTAAACCCTGAATATAATTCATTAATAAATGCCCCATGTGTTTTCACCTGTATTCTACTTTCCTCTCCTTCTCCGTCAAACTATTATTAATCTTTTTTTTCTGTTGCTTTACTTAAGTCTCCTTTGTATTTGTTAATGCCAATAGTGAATTAAAGAACATTGGAGAAGTGAAAGCTGACATCTCTGATGTCAGTGGATTGGTGAATCTAATCCAAATTTTATCCTTTGGGAAGAAGTCTCAGCACTTTGGAGACTTTCTTTAAAACCCAGAGCAGAGCCACCATTGCATTGAACCTGCTCTAGGGTAAAAAGAGCACTCCAATAGAACTTTTTCCTCAAATACATTTACTACTTTGCTAAAATCTTTGCTAACACTGTTTGCTAAAACCTGGAATGGCGGCACCATGGTGGGAGTGGCAGAAAAAAAAATAAGAATACATGAAGGAGGTTATCATGTATTACATCAAAATGTTCCATTCTAAACACAACTTGGAGGGAGGAGGGGAAAGATGGTGATAGAAGCACTTCTTTTTCTTGCCATGAAGAACAATATGTGACCTTTTAGCATTAACATCCTTTCTTTGAAAATAGCATGCAGGACACTAGTAGTGCCTGGAATAAAACAAACAAAATGCCACCGCTGAATCACTCTCCCACATGCTTTTTATTCCTTCTTTTCTCCCTCCCTCATTCCCCCCCAATGTCCTTTATCCTTTTATAAATGTCAGCTAAAACTAATAACTGTTTGGGGATTCCTCTGCTTTCTGAAGGGATTTCTTCTGTTCTTCATTTCACTACAGCCTAGACCAGTGGTTCTCAACCTGTGGGTCCCCAGATGTTCGTGGACTTCAGCTCCCAGAAGCCCCAGCCACTATGGTCAATGCTCAGGGCTTCTGGGAGCTGAAGTCCACGAACATCTGGGGACCCACAGGTTGAGAACCACTGGCCTAGACACAGAAGCACGCTAGATGGCTTCTTCATTCTGTTAGGTTCAGAGCATGGTACAAACATCATGAGTTCAACATTGAGGAAGCTTTTTGCTCCCTCCGCTTACCTGTTTTGGAAACATCTGGCCTGATCAGATCAAGACCATTTCCCCACTACACTGTTATAGTGCTATTATTCCACTTTCAACATCCTGTGGAATCCTGGGGTTTGCAGTTTAGGGAGGGGCCCTTAGAATTCTCAGCCAGAGAGCACTTGGGCCTCAGGAAACTACAAACCCCAGAATTCCACAGGAGGTTGAAAGTGGGATAATAGCACTATAACAGTGTAGCATAGAAATGGCCCTAGAAATCACAATTTATGTGTACTCTGTTTCTTATATATATCTAGAGAGAGAGGGAGGGAAAGAGAGAGAGACAGAGTAAACATATCGCTCTGTTCATGGTTTTAGTTTTTTTTTCTAATAATCAACTCAATTACGTTACTTACAAAGCAAGAGGATTTATCATAACTTATTATAATATTTATCTATGTCCACTCACAACTTAAAACAACAATACATTTAAAACATACAAAAAGTGAATATTAAAATAGAATTAATCTATTTATAGTATTAAAGCAACGACTATTGAGTAAAGTAATGAAATGGAATTAAAAATTATTAAAAGCTCTTAAAATCAACAATTAAAACAATACATCAGCACTCAGCTTGTTCTTTAAAAACTTTCTGTTTTAAAAGCCTATGTGAATAAGGTTTTAACCCGCTTACTGAAGGATAACGAGGGGGCCAGTCTGGCCTCTCTGGGATTGGCATTCCAGAGCCCAGGGCCAGCTACCGAGAAGGCCCTGTCTCGCATCCCCAATAGCTCTCTTGCAGTGTTGATGGGGTTGAGAGAAGGTCCGCTCCTGATGATCTCAGAGCCTGGGCTGGCCCAAGCAGAGTAATACAGTCTGCCAATAGCCTAGACCTGAGCCATATAGAGCTTTATAGGTCATGATCAGCACAGTGAATTGTGCCCAGTAACAAACTAGCACCTAGCAGAGCTGTTTCAATAGGGGTATAATACCTTCTCTTAGCCTCAGTTAACAGTCTGGCTGCAGCTCTTTAGACCAGCTGAAGTTTCTGAACACTCTTCAAAGGCAGCCCCAAGTAGAGCATGTTACGGCATGCAAATAGGATATAACTTAGGCATGTACCAGTGTGGCCAAATCCTACATACCAAGGAATGGAAACCGCTTTCAATGTGGGCCTCTAATTCAAAGCTGAGTCCAGGAGTACACTCAGGCCCTTTCTGCACGCGGTTATTAAGGCGGGCCTATGTGTCTTGCCACGGAGGTCTTCTGCACATTGGAGTGGACTAGGTTTGGTTTATTTACCTTTGTTCGGCACGTAATTCTGACTAAATGCACCCCCATGTGGTGGTAAAGCACACTATTTGAAAACCGGAAGAAATCGGTTTTCCAATTTTCCAGATCAATCCCATTCGTACTTTCACAGTGGTGCAGACACGTACGTTCACACCAATGTGAATTGGTGGTCAGGGGAGAGCTCATGGGAGGGGCCAGGGGGTAGTATGGACTTACGCACGTACGCACATAGCAATGACATACTAAACCATGCAAAAAAAAAAGGGCCAATCACAGTCGACGGGGTGAGGTGAGAGGAATAGCGGGAGTGGCCACAGTAGAGGCAGTGTGGATTCATGAACTCTCACTCCTCCGAATCAGAATGGAACGTACGCAGTAGTTGTGCAGAAGGAAATGAGGGAAAGTCTGCCTTGTTTCAAGCCCAGAAAATCCGGTAAGAAACGGCATGAGCTGGTTCACCAGCCTCATCCGGAAAGGGCCTCAAATTGCAAACCTGTGTCTTCAGGGGGAGTGTAAGCCCATCCAGAACAAGCTGAGTCCCTATACCCTGATCTTCCTTCTGACTGACCATGAGTACATCTGTCTTGTCTAGATTAAGTTTCAACTTGTTTGTCCTAATCCAGTCCATTACTGATGATAGACGTGGTTTAGGACCAGGACAGCCCCCTTGTATTGGAGTGGAAAGGAGTAGCAAGGTTGGTATCATCCACATATTGACGACACCACAGCCCAAAACTCTGTACAACCTCTCCCAGAAGTTTCATGTATATGTTAAATAATATGAGGGACAAAATGGAACCCTGAGTGACCCCACAAGTCAAAGGTCAGGATGTCAAATAGGAGTCACACCACACCACCTTCTGTATTATCTCCTCCAGGAAGAAACAGTGCCTCCCTCCCCTCCCAGTGAAGCACCCAGAAGGATACCATGGTTGGTAGTATCAAAAGCCGTTGAGAAGTCCTGCAGAAGCAATAGGGACACTGTCCTCCTGTCCTGTTTCCCGCATACATTATCTATCAAGGTGACCAAAGCTGTCTCTCTTCCATAGGCAAGCTAGAAATCAGATTGAAATGGATCCAGATAATCCATTTTATCCAGAAACCCCAGGATTTGGGAGGCCACGACACACTCCAATACCTTGACTTGAAATGGTAGGTTGAACACTGGCTGATAATTATCCATTATAGAGTTATCCAGACCTCACAACTACCTCCTTTAGACAAGTTGAAATTCTGCCTTGTTGCAAGGAGGCATTGACAACCCCCTTCACCCACTCAGCAGCACCCTTCTGGCCTGTTTGATAAGCCAGTAAGGGCAAGGGTCTAGTGTACATGTGGAGGCTCTCACCTCTCCAGGAATCTTGTCTACATTCTCAGGCTGAACAAATGGAAAGGTATCCAAAAACTCTGGACAAACAGGAGCCAAGGTTATATCCAGGAGAGCTGTATCAACTACAGAATCCAAGTCAGAGTGGACCTGAGTGACTATCTGCAAAGTGGCCTGCAAACTCTTCACAGTGGTCTGCATTTTCTACCTGAAGATCAGTGTGTAATAGACCTCTGACCACTTGAAACCACTCCGCTGAACAGCTCCTTGCAGATGTAATTTCATGTTGCTTCCCAGCACTTAAACTGACTAAAAAATAAACAAGGCTGGATAGCTCCATGCAGATGCAATGGTGGCAGCAAAAATGATTTCTTTGCTGCCTGCATCCCTAATGCAAACCCTTCTTCCTCTATTCAATTGCAAGACCCTTCAATTGGCCTAATAAGGGTATTACACTATTCTGGATTTTGACCAATACTTCAGCTTTTGTTTTCAGTAACTCACAGACTCAAATTCTGTCCTCAAAGAAAGTATCATTGCAAAGCATCACATTTCTTACCTTTTCATACATGTCACAGTGTCTCTATATAGAATTAGCATGTCAGACTGTGAGTTCTTAGCAGTTATGAACAGTGGTGGCTCCTGCATAAACCTTTTCACACTACACAGTTTTAGCAGTACGATCCCACTTGAACTGTGCAGTTCCATCCTGTGGACTCCTGTCATCTGGATTTTGGGGGATAATTAGAATTCCCTGGCTCTAGTACCTCACTCAACTGTAAACCCCAGGACTCCATAGGATGTTGCCATGGAGTTCAAGCAGCCATGGTGGTGCAGTGGTTAAATGCTGGTACCGCAGCCGCAAGGTTGTGAGTCCGATCCTGCCGGGCTCCAGGTTGACTCAGCCTTCCATCCTTCTGCAGGTTGGTAAAACGAGTACCCAGCTTGTTGCGGGCAATTAGCTAACACAGTGTAAATCGTTTAGAGGGGACTTAGCTGATAAACGGTATAGAAACACACATGCTATTGCTGTTGCTATTCAAGTAGAATTGCTGTTGCTATTCAAGCAGAAGCTGGGTAAAGCCCTGGATTTTAATCTGAATTTTAACAGACGTATTCAGTACCCTGTCCCTGTTTCAGGATAAAGTTTAGTACTTTGGACACCTCTTATAAAGTGTCAGCTAAAGCTCAAAGCAGATTTCCTGCCTCAGTGACACCAGACTGCTGGTTCTGGATGTGGAACAACTTCTCAGTAGGGAGCAGTCAGTGAGTTTTGCTGTAATGCTAGTCAGAGTTGTAGCTGATCTTGAGGAAACATTGATTTAAACATGTCTTTTCCGGTGTCCCTGAACCAGAGATTGTTTAGATGTATTCCGCAAGAACCTTAACCAAATTACAGAGAGGACAGGGGATTTCTTATTCTGCTGCATGAATGATGCACAGTCTAATTCCGAGTGATCGAATTAGGTTCCCTCTGTTTGAAGATAAAATACCTATTACTGAAATGAAGGAGATACCCTTAGGATTTCAGTTTTGCCTTTGCTTTATTCCATTAGGTTTATTATAAAGACTTTGTGATTCAGTAACTAAATAAACCAGGGCTGTTTCCTAAAATGCATTTATTTTAATGATAATAAATGAGTTAGAAAAGGTTTTTCACATTACAGCCAGATGAGAAATAGCTGGGTAGAAGAAAAACTTTATATCAAAGTAAATTGGACAGATGAAATCCTAATTTTCAATGCATGTGGCCACTAATTTAATAACCAAAACTAATGAAGGGCATTTAACACCAGTCTTTGTTAATGAAAAAATGTGTCATGACTACAATGATTCTGAATCGTTTACATTAAAATCATTGGGTGGCTCTTATGAGGAAATTAGTTTGCATTATTCCTTGTCGAGCTTTGTTTAGTTCCTGTCAAACAGGTCCATTAATTTTAGGAGTTCTAAGATACTTCACATATGGATCCTTCTGAAAAATTGGTTACATATCCCCTTGTTACCACCTAAGAGGGGGGAGAAATTGCAATTGGGTTTCTTAAAGTCCCACCACTAGAACATGAAATGTGGTGAAGATGCTGCCTGTCACAGCTTTTCCCACATTGATAAGGTTCTGCCTATTAATCCTTTTTTCCACTACGTTAAAAAATTCACTTTAACTGCTTATCCCTTAAATCCACAGCTCCCATGCGTGTGTGTATGTGCCTTCAAGTTGCCTGTTGACTGGTGGCAATCCCATGAATTTCATAGTTTTTTTCCTAGGCAAGGGGAAAAAAAACTTTCCTGCTTACTATACAATTAATCTTATGTCATTGGAATACTGGAATACTGGGCCTTAGGTGCAGGATAAACAGACATGAAGGATTATTTTGAAAATTGTGTAATATATTTACTTATCTATTTAATATCCCACTTTCCTCCTGGCAAGGGACCATGGTGATATATATAACAAAATTGTGACCTATACCTATAAGTCAATGAGTGTGAACAGAATGTTCATAAATAACCCATCAGAACTTGACTGTTCAAATATTTCCATCTAATATATAAGCTAACAAGTCCACAAAAACTGAGACACTTTGCTTAGACTTGGCAGAGGAAACCACAATAAAATCCATCTTTCAGCCAGTCTACCAGGAAAGTAGGGGAAAGATTGCCATCACATTATCTGGGACTCCCAAGTGCTGCCATGGCAAAGGCCAGTAGAAAATCAGCAGTTTTTAACCACCTGACCACTAAGACAACCTCTAGAGTCCCTATAATTATATTTATGTGTGTTTTATAATCTTAAAAGCAGTGCACTCTAGAAGACAAGTGGACAATCTTTGATCAAATTACTCCTGAATATTCTTTTTTAAAAAAAAATTCCTTTGCTCTGAAATTCAAAATGAAGAAATGGAGAGTAAAGCCATTGATTATATATTTCATCTTCATACAAGTAAAGGTTTTAGTGCAGGCATTTAATTTAATATGTAGAACAATTTAAAATCTTCAATACTTATTTTCTGTTCTTCTAATGTAAATGCAATTAGGTATTCTGGCTTATTAATGATTAACTGAACATATTAATTCTTTTCTATTATTGTTCGTATCTCTTTGTCTCCTCTGTGCTAGTGTTCAGGTTTGAGAGTAGCACAGAACAAGAAAGACCACTTTAAAGTATTCCAGTTTAACTGAATGACAGCAAGACTTCGGATCCCTCCCCCTCAACAGCTCAGCATTGCTGGGGGAAGGTGTGAAGAGAGGCCACAATGATTGTGTTGTGGTACAGAGAGCCATGATGGGGAGCTCAGGCCATTTCCGCACTGCACTGTTACGGTGCTGTGATTCCACTTTGGAATCCTGGGGTTTGCAGTTTATGGAGGGGCATTTAGAATTCTCAGCCAGAGAGCTGTAGGGCCAAAACGGCCTGAGTTATTGTGAGTGAGCAGCTTCAGTGAGTTTCAGAGAGAGTGGTTTTACTGAGGCTATTTATGCACTACCCTGTTATAGTGCTATTATTCCACTTTCAGCATCCTTTGGAATTCTTGGGTTTGTAGGTTACAGAGGGCAAAGAGCTCTCTGGCTGAGACTTCCAAATGTCCCTCCCTAAACTGTAGTGGAGACAGTTCTGGGTCAGTCTAAATGACTTCTTGGGTGTGAGGGAAATGCAGTTAATTTCCTCTGCAATTGAAGTGCCTCTGTGTTTGAAGGAAAGACAAAGAAACTTTGTATAATGGAATGTTATCGGTTTGGCTTGACGTGCTAGCCCTTGGCTGCGCTACAGAAGATTTGCAACATTTGTAGACACTGGTGGGAACTTAGGTACAACAGATTTGTTTTCTTTCTTGAGCATGTGATGATTACACTGGAAATGTATAAATTGCTGTGAACATGAAGAGGCGGGGCTCAGTCTTTTGGGAATGATCCCACTGAGACAAACGATTTTCCTTAATCCGTGGGTCTCTATCTCTGTTCTGCAACAAAACAGCAAACTCCAGGATTCCATAGGATGTTGAAAGTGGAATAATAGCACTATAACAGTGTAGTGCAGAAATGGCCTGAGCTGTAACTGGTTATTCGTCTCAGCTGGGCCTGGTTGGAGGGCAGAGCTTGAGTGACAGTGCTGCTGCATGATCAGACCAGCTTGTTTATTTGTTTGTCTTAAATTTACTTAATCATTTAGCGAGACACAGTAGAGCCAACTGGGCATGGGGTGAGGCAAGGGGGCAGCAGTGTGGCTGGTAGCCATTGTTGTGGATAGCTGTTTTGCTTTATCATTTTATTTCTGGGTCAGCTTTTGGGCTTGCAGGTGCCCAGGATGAGGGCAGGGTAGTAGTGCTGCAGCCCCAGTGGAGCCCATGTGGGAGGTTTGGGAGCTCTCTAGGAGTGTGGCTGGGTTGGCATACTGTTTGTGCTATTCATATTAGCCAGCAGGCCTGTGCCCACAGCCTGCACTTTAAAGTATTCCAGTTTAGTTGAATGAAAACAAGAAAGACTACCCCCTGTTTTTTAAATACAGAAATGCTGCATCACTGGAGCTGAAACAGATTTGCCCATCAAAACACACCAAGAAGCACCTATGCTTTGCAGCATGGGAAAGATATCACAGATGAAATAATGGCAGGGAGGAGGTTATGGCTGGCCCTAAAGTCAGTGAGGTAGATGCCCCAAGCAGCAAATTTTGAGTGCCATGAAAAGGTAGCACACTGAAAAGGAAAAAGGAAGAATGGAGTTTTCTTCCTCACAGCTCCTGGGACTTGTAGAGTCCTCTTCCTCAGTTTCTAGAATATCTAAGCTGGCTTTGATGTGTATGGGAACGGCAGTATTTGCCTGCACTGCCTGAGGCAGCCAAATGTCTTGGACCAGTCCTGAATCAGCCCAAATACTGACACTATAGTTATAGTCTAAATGAAGGTGATCTATGTCTAAATCTCAAAATACTCAGATGATTTGGTGCCATTGACCCTGAATCCCCCCCTAATGTTCCAGGAACTGATACAATATTTGTCCCCATTGGCTACAATACCTCTTTTCTAGAAATGTGCTGTGGATTGGAAGTTGATGGTTCATAGACTGGCGCTGGTCCAGAGACCACCATTTTCTATAGCACTAATCTCGTCCACTTTCAAAATTCTTTCCTAGTTAGCTGTCCATGTCCTGATGGTTTTAATCAGTGCACTTCGAAAACCTTTGTGAGTGAGTGAAGCAGTGGGATGCAATAAGAATATAAAATGTTTAAAATCCACATGTATAATTTACATAATAAAATGACAAAACTCTGTAAGCAGTTCTAGACAAAGTCAAGCTGTTAAATTAATTGAAATGTCAAAGTACTTGGTGCCCTATGGAGTACATGAAGAAGAGCCTTTCACAGCATAGGATCCATTTGACAAAGGACTCTTGTTATGTTCAATTTGCTGGCAGGACCTTTAAAGAGGTTAGATTCAGCAAAACCTCAGCAGAAAAGTACTAAAATATTCCTGGAGAAGATCAGGGCTTGGTAGCCAAAGGTCCTAGATAGCTAGCATTCAAGCAAATTATTTTTTTGGACCACTGCTTACAGAATTCCTCAGCGAGCCTAACTAGCAACATGTTGGTAGAAGGACCATGGAAGCTAGAATGAAAAATATGTTCTGTTTCTAGTGAAGTATATATACATAGACCTGCTTTAAAAATCCATATACGATGTAGTCATCTAAGAATATACTAGAATGTTTCCAGTACTCACAGATGATGAATGTGTTGTGATGATTGATCTTTGCTGTGCCTAATTCTGATAGAAATAAAGAAGGCAAATGATACAAATATTTCAGATGCACTAAACTAGGAAAGCTCTCTAAATACTATTGCAAGGGCATCAGATAGATCATTCCCATCTCCAAGGATGAGGAACTTTGGGCTTTTTCAGATGTTGGATTGCTCCTCGCAACATCCCCACCCAGCATGCCTAATAGCAGATAATTATGAGTTGAAATCTAAAATATTTGAAGAATGAAAGATTCTCAATCCTGTCTTACCTAATGCCTTATTGTAATCTGTGTGCTCTGTGTCTTTCTCCATAAAGCACAGGTTTCAACAAGTGTACTGAAAAAGGAATTTAAGGCGGTAAACATATTTTGAGTGCAAATAAACAAAACTGCATAATCCATTGGATGTGGGTGCTGCTTAAGCTCATCTACTTTTCTGCTCACCCCCGCTCTGAGCGTGCTCTTTTTCTTTTCTTCTACTTTTTACTTGAATCCCTGGGACAATCCCATATTCATTTCCCTGAGCAGAATTCCTGTTTGAGACTCAAGTTTGCTCTTGATTTTGCCTCCAAAATTCTTCTGGATTTGCTGCTGTGTTTCCTCTAGTTCTAATCAGTTCAACTGCTTGTCAAATAAAGCCAAAGCCACAACTTAAGATATAAAATTATATATTTACACACACACACACACACACACACTCATGCACAGAGTCTCTCACACCCCTCAATGACCCAAAATAGATTTTAGGTTTAAATCCAACTAATCCCACTGTTTCCCTTCAAAGCCTTATCCTCCAAACTGTCAAATGAAGGAATTGTAGATTGCATGCCATGTAATGTTAATCCCCTTTCCAGCAAAAATTAGATCTCTCACTAGAGGTTCTGTGCAGAGTTACCCTTGACAAATATAACACTGTAGGCATCCAGTACAACCAGCAGTGATTTTATTCATGTTAGCGGCAATTTTTCAGAGCTACAAGAAACACTAATGGTATTAGGTGAAACACAGTGAAACTAAAAATTCCTAATGTAAACACCTGCTGCAAATGAACTCTGATCTTTTACTCCTTTTAAACATGCTGGAAAGAGATTTCATTGATAGCTATTGAAATATCATCATCATCATCATCAACAGCAACTGTATCATCAGTCTGATATAGGCCAAACAATAGAAATGTTATTTTGCTTCTTTGGGTTTGATTTCACAGATCCTTGAGATGTTACACCAAGGATTTAAAGGTAAGGGTTAAAACTTGGCCCTTTCCGCATGAGGTGAGTGAATCGCTCTGTGCCGTTACTCACCACTTCTTCTTGGCTCAAAGCAATGCGGCCCCTCCCGAAACTGCAAACCCCAGGATTCCGTAGGATGTTGAAAGTGGAATAATCGTGCTATCAGAGTGTAGTGCAGAAGTGGCCAGGGTTTTCTGGGGCCAAAAGTGTGGGTTTCTATGGC
Organism: Iguana delicatissima; assembly: GCA_948472985.1. Lineage (NCBI taxonomy): Eukaryota > Metazoa > Chordata > Lepidosauria > Squamata > Iguanidae > Iguana > Iguana delicatissima. The sequence goes on along the minus strand of CAOKZL010000258.1, from coordinate 689,705 downwards.
TGAGCAGGAATCAAATTCTGGTCTTTAGAATTGTAGTCCAACACTCAAACCACTAGTCCATGCAGGCTACCTGTTTACAAGGGTTTTTTAATATCCCCCAGCCCCACTCTGTTTTCCTTTTAGTCCTTGTCTAGCTGGAAGTTTTTCCATCAGAACTGTGATTGGGAGAATGTTGAAGAAAGGCTAGAGAATCACAGACTTCCAATTGTAGCAGTATGTCTTCAGTAAACAATTAATATACAAAGTTTGAGCTTGGAAAGAGTGGGATTCTGTTGTAGACTATTCTAATGTTAGCGTTGTGTGTGTGCCTAAAACAAGCTAGGTAAATGGCAGTTACCTCTAGAATCCCTTGCTGAGCATAGATGAAAAACAAAATAGAAAGATATAGAGAGAACAGATAGTTTGATAGGATGTTTAAAAAACCATGGATTTATGACTTTGGCATCAAAGTGGAAATCATGAGAAAAATAGAAGCTAGGGAAAGGAAATGTCACCCCTGGATACATATTGGAAGAATCTTTCAAACAGTGCCTATATGATTCAAACTGTTTTCATTTATTTATGCAATATTTAAGGAGCTTGCCATTATTCTCTGAAGTTGTAGGTGATTCAGTGCCACAATGCAAAGGTCTGTGTATATCCTCAGGTATAAGAGCAGCTGAGCCTGAGAAATGAGGAAAGGTCATTACAATTTGTCAAAATCTATGGCTCTTTGCCCAGGTCTTGCTTTTGTTCCATTTTCCTCTTCTAATTTAAGGAAGTTAGTTTCATGGAGAGGGATGGGGGAGGATATATAAATATTATCCTGTTATTGTGGACCAGGAATCTGAGGATGTGCTTTAATTATGTACCTGCTAATGTCAACTTCTTCTCTTTCTGTTACATATTCCCTTCCAAAAGCAAGTTTTATTCCTTTAAACTGCATTGATCTTTAAGCACCCATATGATGCTTCCATATTTTTATACCATTTTATACAACAGACTCATAAAGAATCCAATATTTCTACTCCATAAAGATTTATCATGCTTACATAGAAGTATTAAGATATATAATTGGTAATACACACTGGGTCCATAGGGAATTACACAGCAGTCCAATCCTACAAAGGTCCTTTTGTCCAGCAAGGCTTGCTTCCTAGTAAGAGTATTTATGATTACAGTGTTACCCTGATTTCTGGGGTCCTGTGGGGGACACCTCAATGTGCTCCAAATAATGGGAAATGGGAATTAGCAAGAGCACAAGCTAAGCAATGCAAGAGGCAGGGCAACCTAGCGAGATCTTGGACCCAATGTTTACGAGGTCAGGCCGAGTCAATAATCAAACAGAAGTAAATAATAATTGTTTTCCTTTATTTTGAAACACAGTCAATACGTATGTATGCAAACACTCACACAGACCTAATGAAAGAAAGGTAGGAGTTGAATAGAGGATTTTAAGAGGGATTTTTCAGGGGAAATACTACACCTGATCCTGTAGCCCGGGTAGTCAGACGAAAAGTCAGTTGGAGCAGAGATTCTCAGCACGTGGAAGCTGAGGGAAAGGCTTGGCGAACAGAGAGGCAGCAGGGTGGGATGAAAGCCAGGAGCAATCCAAAGAAGCACTCAAAATCAGGTGGACTTATAGGGGAAAATGTGCCTGTAGGCTAGTCCGTTCCTGGGGAAAACAATGGGTTTTGGGCTGGAGACAAAGCCTCCGAAAGGTCAGTACTTTAGATGATTGCATTATGACGGCACTGTCAATAGCGCAGACAGTATGCAAATGGGGAGTGCTTGATAGTTGGCTATTCGAAAGCGTTAATCTCGTCAAGCTACCTTATTGGGGCAGAAGATCTTTTGTACGATGCATGCATACATAATTGTTTTCAAAGTGTACTTGCCTGGAGGTCTCCTGAAGCTACATTCCAGCAAATTACTGGCCTGCCTGGATTTATCTTGTCAGCCAAGCATGTGTGCATGCTTGTCCGGGAGCCTTGCAAGCACGTGGAGAGGAACGGTTTGTGATGGCCAAATTCTTGATATCAAATGATATCTAACATACCACAGGTCCGGACTAGAAACTACAGTAACAACAGTCTTAATTATAAGTCTTATGAAGTCTTGTGTGAGCCTTGAGCTGGCCAAGCTTAATGATGACACCAAATTCTTAAGATTTTTTTTTTAAAATCCTATGAAGACTCCTTAAAGGGTCCTGCCAATTAGGTCAGGGAAATAGCAAATAAGATTCATCATAAGGAGGTATTTCATACTGGGGCAAGAAATCATATCTTCAGTTAAGGGTGTGAACTGACATCAGGAAAATATCTTAGTTTGCGGTAGAAAGCTCAATGAAAATGTGAACTCATTGTCCATAAGTGGTGAGGTAAGGGCACAGTTTATTGGAAAATGTGATACTAGTAGATATTTCAAGCAGAGTAGTCAAATTGGTAAGGCAGAAGCTGAACAATAACCAGTCTCATTCCCACCCCACGCAAGTTCTAGCAGAGACAATGGACCTTTCCACACGGGCATATTGCCCACGCTAGGGCGACCTCTCCAGGAGGTCTTCTTCACTGCGAGGTGTGCTAGAGCAGTTTGAAAAAGTGAGGCTCTACACCTCAAACTGCTCTAGCACAGCCGTGGGGGTGGCGCTGCAAGTTTTATAAAAACCACCTTCGCAAGTGGTTTTTACAAAACTCACCCGCGCTGCTCCATGGCAGCCCCTGGTGAAGAACTGCAGAGACGCGGTAGTGCATCCCTGCAGATCTGCCTGGGGGCGGGCTTCCGGCTGGTGCGCTGCCCTGATTGGCGGAGCACCGCCGGAAGCTGCCGGCCGCCATTTTGGGTGCCGCCGAGCGCCGCCAAAATTCAGCGGCATTTAGAACGGCGAATCTGCACTCCCCACAGAGGCAGCGCAACCAGCTACGAGGTAAGCTCCGCCCCTGTGTGCGCCACCCCGTTTTGCCCCCCCATGAGGAAAGGGCCAATAAGTTGGTCTTCTTTGAAAAGCATAGAATATAGATTTACTGACAAATTACCTGTTTACAGTCAAGCAGAGAGTATAGTAAAAAAAGAGGAGAGGAAATGAGGAGAAAAACATCTGCTGGTTACAATGATGCTGAAAGGAAGATAACTAACAGGAATTCTCCATAAATGTATGCAGCCCTTAAATTTGTATAGAATAACATGCAAAGTAGCGATGAGTGAGTATAGGCATGAAAGGTTCCTAACTCTAACACATGTTATGCTGGAATTCAATGATGTTATGAGTCTTTTAAAAAATAATTGAGTCTCTCCCTGAAATGGTATGAAGCAAGAAATGAGTCCCTATTCTTTATTAAGAGTGATCACGAACTTGGCAACAAAGGTGGGCTGACCCCTTCATCCCCAAGCAAGCTGATTGAATAGGAATGAGGTCACGTGCTTTGCATGCGGAAGATCTCTGGTTCAAAGCCCTACAATTTTAAGGTAGGATTAGGAAAGAATCCTGGCTGAAAGCCTGGAAGATCACCACCAAACAGTGTTGGCAATGCTGGGCTAGATGGATCAACGATTTCACTTAGTAGAAGACATATTCCTATGTTCCAGTGACTGTCCAGCAACAATCCTTGTCCTCCTATGCATGTGATGTCATCAAACTGTGCAGGGCACTGATGATGACACAGAAGGCACTTTCCTTCACAGTCCTGAACCAGTTGCTCTCTGCTTCATGATGTCTCTGCATGTGTGTGTGCATGTGCATGTGGTAATTATTTCTATTCTATGTGTATGAGCTTTCTGGAAGCACTTATTGGTCAGTGTTAGGAGCAGATACTGGACTTAGGTAGACATTCATTTGAGGGTTTCATTGTACAGTGGCCCCTCCACTTTCACAAGAGTTCAGGGTACAGAACCCTTGTGAAAATGGAAATAGCATGAATAACTCCCTCCTGCACTCTTGCCTATTTCCTTCCCTTTTGCCCTGGCATGTCTGCCTTCCTTTTCCATTTCTGGGCAAAAAGCAAGGAAATGGGGTGGTGGGGAAGGCACATGGAGCTCCCCCTCCCATTTCCTTATCTTTTGCCCTGGTATGGGTTTTCCACACCCTAGCAAAAGGTAAGGGAATGGGAGTAAAGGCATGTGTGCACCTTCCTTTTCTGTGCATGGTGCTCTTCCTCCCATCCCCTTGTCTTTTGCCCAGGTGCAGAGAAGGAAGGCACACATGCCTGGGAAAAAGGCAAGGGAATGGGAGGAGGAGAATGAAGGGGGAGGCACGTGACTAATCAAATTCACGAAGGTAAACCAACGAATGTGGAGGGAGAACTGTATTATACTTTTAGTTCAGTTTCAATAGGTAGCTTGCCAGTGGATTTCACTGGTGAGACAAAATTAGTTCACAGGGCTATTGGAACACCTCTGAACTGCCATGTGCCTCACTTCTTCTTACATTTACTTGAAACTGGTTCCCATTGCTCTGAACAGCCCTCTCTTGCCTACAGCTGTCTGGTAGGATATATCTTGCACCTGGATCAGTTATTGAAATCTTGATGGAGTATATATTCCAAGGGCTAGTCAGAGGCAGAGGTTAACTGAAAGTGTAGAAAAGAATTTCAGAGTAAATTCAAGGTAAATAAGGACTTTTATTGTTGATCTCTGCTCTATTTCAGAACAAATAATTCTGCATACCATGGCATGATAGCATCTTTCAAAAGATATTCTGCTGACATCGGCAGGACTTCTCTGAATGTGTGAGATAGCTAGATCCGTATCTCCTAGATGCTTATCTCACTGACAGTCCTTAGCAAATGAAAATGGAATCTCAGTCCTTATTGCACTTGCACATCTGTATGTGACACCAGCGTAATCACAGCAGTTTTAAGAGAGACTTATGTCAGTTTGTTTCAGTATGGATAGGAAACAAAACAAAACCCCTGTGGCATCTTCAGATGAGGAAGTGGTCTGCAATCTAAAAAAGTTTATGCTGAAATAAATTGCTTCATCTTAGATGTGCTACAAGAAATGGTTTTTCTCCTCCTCTTACAGGTCAGTTGTGCTTCCACACTGGTGTATGTGTTACACTAAACATTTTGATTCTACACGTTTTTAATCTTCTGGTCAAGTAAAGCTTTGTAGCAGTATTAACTATTATGAAAATAGTGTGGTATAAAAATACAGATGTACATAGATTTAAGGTGCTTCACTGTACATAACTTAGCTAACAGAATACTTTTTAATAATACAGTACAGTATTGCCAGCCAGAATCCTCTATAACAGATATGAATGTCTAGCATTTTCTTAAAAAAACAAACTTATTTTAATTTTACATCTATTTCTTTAGGTCTAGCACTATTGCACATATAATAAATAATAGTGTAAATATATTTTTAGCCTTTTGTATACTCTGGCAAGTAATATATATATATATATATATGTTTTACACACACACATTGACAAGCTAAGAGAACTGACAAGCTAGGGGAGGTTGCAGAAATTTGCTTTTGCCTGAGCTCTCTACTCCACTCTCCCCACACTGAGTTAATTGAGTGAAAACTACTCTTGTATATATACAGTGATTCACTTATAGCAATGGTCTGGAACCTAACCTGTCATATTAGTGACATATGCCTATATTATTAAATATAACTGCATTTTTAAAATAAAATATGCTCTTTCCACATTAATATGTAATATAAAGACCATAAGGATGGAGCTGAAAACATTTTCCCTCCTGTGTTTGAAGGCAGCTGTGCTTTGTACATGTTTTGGAATTTTTTTTTCAAAAAATTGCCAGTACAGTTTTATCATCTGGCCAGATCCTAATATTTTCATTCATGCTTTGAATATACTTCCAGTTCTAAAAAGTTCCCAAGATTGTTGGACTCAGTCTATGAGCATACAGATGTAAAGGGCTAAGGACTTTGAAATTTAGGATTTCATACCTTCCAGATGTCCAGTTTGGCAAGGACACTCCTAATTGTTCATATGTCATCCCACTTTTGCAGTTGCTGTTAAAATGTCCCAGTTTCTCCCTCTTCCTCCCACTTCCCCTCTTTGTCCTCAGCTTACTTCAATTGCTGCAAATTGAGTTCAAAGTACAAGAGTAGTTTTCACTCAATTAAATCAGCGTGGGGAGAGTAGAATAGACAGCTCAGGCAAAAGCAAATTGCTGCAACCTCTCCTAGCTTGTCAGTTCTTCGTCATTAATAACATTTGCCACTTTGACCACACTCTGATGTTGCTTGCACATGTGTTCCATGTGTAAAATATCAGAGGTTATGAGATTTACAAACTTCTGGCTTAAATGTTATGATATCCTATGTGACAGCGCGGTGTAGTGGTTTGAATGTTGAACTATGACCATGGAGACAAAGGTTTGAATCCCCACTTGGCAATAGGGTGATCCCACTGGGTCATCTTGGGCACCTCACATACTCTCAGCCTCAGAAAACCCCATGATAGGCTTACTTTAGAGTTGTTATAAGGAAAAATGAATTGAAGGCAGGCAGCAACAACAACAATATCAACAACAACAAATGTGCCTATTATGCTGGCATAATATAATGATTTGTGGAATTTCACTGGCACAGAGGGAACAGTTTTAGGGTGAGAGTTTATATGATTTTTGAACATTTTATTAGTGTTTCTTTTTTTGGAGTTTGTACACTTTGAAAATTGAGAGAAAAGGACACCAGCTAATGATAAGAAACATTTATACCCCAAGTCCTTCTTGGTGTGAAGCCTCTGCTCCCTACATGGGACTCGTAAGATCATTAGTATATTATTTCTTGTCATTTTGTACCTTCAAGTCATTTCCAACTTATAGCAACCCTAAGGCAAACCTGTCATGGAGCTGTCTTTGCAAGATTTGTTCAGAGGGGGTTTGCCTTTGCCTCCCTTTCAGGCTGAGATAATGTGACTTGCCTGGGGCCACCCAGTGGTTTTCCATTGCTGAGTTGAGTGGAGATTTGAACCCTGGTCTTTAGAATTGTAGTCCCAACAATCGAATCACCACACCACACTGGCTCTCTGGAGCAAAATTTCTGTTACTAAACTTCTTACTAGTTGAGAGCCTCCCTCCTCCTCCTCTTCCTTCTTCTTTTTGTTTTGTTTTGTTTTAGAAAATAGAAAATCTAGTTAAAGAAACATCTTGGGCTGTAATCAATGACAATCTTCCATTTGCTTCCATCAGGAAATGAGATACCACCTCACCGCTAACGCTCTTGCTGCCTTTCTCTGAAATTTGTTCTGGAAGGTTGAGAGACCATATGGATTAGATTTTTGGAGAATTTTGAGGGTGAGGTGAAGACAGGAAAGTTCCTTTAAAAAGACCAGCTTGCAGAACATTGGGCACAACCTATTCTGAAGCATGATCTATGTTGCAGATTCTGCTTGTTTGTCCCACGTACATTTAGCAGAGAGAGAATGAACTGAATCTACAAATGTCATGGTGATTTAAGTCAGGATATCAGACTCTTCAGAACATGTTTTAATTATTTGTTTCTTTGTTTCTTCATTATGGCTCTTTTTGCACACCATTTGCCATGCGAAAGGGCCTCCAGAGCATTGCGCGATTGTGAGGAGTGTTTCAGACGACGTCCTTGCAATCACGCAGTGATGCCGGGGCTGGAAGGCGTCAATCACGCACTATTTCATTTTCAGCTCGTAGCCCGGCTCCGCTGCGGAAGGAAGAGGCGGAGCCCTCAAGTTGCCTGCCAACCAGCAGGCAGCAGCTGTGGAGCCAAAGCAGTGGGGATGCGAGAGCCTCTCGCAAGAAGCTGCTCACATGATCCCCACGGCCCAGTGCTGAGAAAAGGTAAGTTGCAGAAAGGGCCTATGTTTCATCAGAACTTAGAAAAGTTTAATTTTTTGGCATATAATACCCAACATCTCCCAGTCAGCATAGTCACTAACTATTTCACCTCCCTTATAAGAAAGCACATTGGTAGATGTGGATCAGTGGAAACAGCAAGGCAAAGTTTTAATGTTATCTTAGGAGCAAGAATGCTCCCAGGCTATTCCGTCTGAAATGAGAGAGTGGTGGCATGCAGAAGGAGTTTTTCTGGTTGAATTTGTGTGAGGAATAACACTGGTATGGAAAAAAACAATGGAATGTAATTTTCATATGGCTCTGGGTTTTATGCAGAAACTGCAGCATTTTCAGTGCCACAAAGATAATGTTGGAAGGGACAGTAATTCCATAAAGTTACCTCAGTATTGCCAATTAGAAGGAAGCATAAGGAATTCACATAACTAGAAGAACTGAATACTCTATGATCAGATAATGGGGACCTCTTAGAACTATTAGAACCGATGCCATTTCCACACTACACTGTTATAGTGCTATTATTCCATTTTTAATATCTTGTGAAATTCCAGGCTTTGTAGTTTACTGAGGCTGAAGAGCTCTCTGGCTGAGAATTCTAAAGGCCCCTCCCTAAACTATAAACTCCAGGATTCCATAAGATGTTGAAAGTGGAATAATAGCACTATTAACAGTGTAGTGTGGAAATGGCCAAATACTGCTAATTTCATTGACATACCTGAACCACATTTATTATTTTTAGAAAACATAGCTAATAAGCTGCTGTGGTCTGTTGTTTTTCAAGCAACCATTGCCTACACCTCATGGTTGTTATGGCTCATGAGAATTTTCTAGCCATTTTGATTTTTTTTTCAGAAGCTATGACACAGTATAATAGGCAACACATATTATTACTGCACATGTCATTAAGAAAGGGCATACAGATTTACTGAAATGCTGGCTCTAAAAGTGCAAATGTCAGAAGGAAGTGGGAGAAAATAAACGTAAGAACATACAGGTGGGAGGAGGGAGAAGTGATTGTGTCAAAGTATAAGAAAGTGTACTCTGCAAATAATAGGAACTCCTGTAGCAGTACATTCCTCTTGGTATTTGAGAGTAGCCCTTGGTAATTTCGTTGCACCTTTTAGACTTCTGAAAATAAAGAACAGGCAGCAGAATGTACTTTTTTAATATTCCAGAGTGACATTGTAAATGGTGAAATGTGTTGACATATATAGAATTGTGTTTAAACTTTAAATTTTAATATCACAGACACAAGTCACAGCAACACAATCATATCAATGTATCAAAACATACTTCTATTCCCCCGTTACCTATGCTTTGTCAATGTGAATAAGGAAGTGATTAATGTTCCTACAGAATGGTTTGTCCATATCAACTTGAAGGACAAGCACCAATCAGTACTGTAAGTTAAAGCATCTCTGCCTAGCTTTCTCTTATGCTATACAAACTTATATGCTTGATCACAGAGTGACCCAAACTTGATGTGTTATAGGTCCAAATGAAGACCATAGAATTATTTTGGATCAAATCCATAAATTACTTTGGATACCTTCAAATACTTCAATTTTCTGTATTTTTCTACCCCCTCCCCTTTTTTTAAAATCAAACTTGATAATTTGCACTTAGGATGACATTTGTCAAATGTTGGGACTGATCAGCAAACTTTATCAATATAATAAAAGATCTTTGATTTTGTTCATTTTGCATGAAACTTCACATTAAGCCATTATAGCATTATGTCTCCACTTTGACCAACTTGATTACATCTTAATGGAAACCTGGAATTTGCAGTTGAGGGAGGGACACTCAGAATTCTCTCCCAGATAGCTCAAGTGGCTCACAAAACTACAAAACCATTGTTAGACTCAAGAACTGTTGCCATGGACACTTTTAACTACACTAGAATTCTCAGCTTGAGAGCTCTAGTGCCTCCCTGAACTGCAAATTCTGGATTTCATAGAAAGTTGGTATCACAGGCCTTTTCCACATGAGGTTTTTGAAATGGCGTAGTTGGTCCTCCAAGGAGGAGGTCTGCACCTCGGACCGGACTGGGTTGGACCTACTTCAGGTAGATCCATACCTCAGCCCAGTCCTGAACGACCCCAAGTGGTCATCCAGCATACTTTTGAAAGACCTGATTTTTCCGGTCTTTCAAAAGCACGCAGAGCACCACTGTGAGCCTGCTCCCTTATGCAGATTCGCAGGCTCGCACCAATGCGAGCCTGCGATCTGCCTGGGGGTGGGCTTTGGGCTGGTGACCTTCAGCAGTTGGTTGAGACCCATTATAGCATTATGTCTCCACTTTGACCAACCTGATTCCATCTTAATGGAAACCTGGAATTTGCAGTTGAGGGAGGGACACTCAGAATTCTCTCCCAGATAGCTCAAGTGGCTCACAAAACTACAAAACCATTGTTAGACTCAAGGCCCTCGACCAACTGGAAGCTGCCATTTGGGATGCTGGAGCAGTGCATATTGATGAGCACGCACTGCTCCGGAGCGCCATGGACCGGACCAGGGAGCCGAAAGGTCTGGTGAGTAGCAGCGTGGGGCAATTCCCTTGCCCGGTGTGGAAAAGGCCACAGTTAAAATCATGAGTAACATAATCAGTATCAACACTGGATGAATTTTCTAATTGTCTACAATGGTTGAGAATAAGTAATGATTTTGAAATGCTGAAGACAGGCAACAGGAGCTAGCTATCACCTCCAGTTTGTGAACTTCCCAGGCCTCATTGGTCAGTGCTGTGAGGAATATAGTTCTGATCTGGAAAGGTTATTCCTATGTTCTTGTCTATTGGAAAAGTCAGAGAGTGACCATAAGGCCTAAATGAGATAGACCTATGTTGAAGAGAACAGTTTACTGCAACATAGAAAATGCTGTAAGGTCCCAGTGATTTCAAGTTAAGTTGAAGATGTACAAAACATTGCAACTCATTGTCCAAAACGTGTTTACTTGTTCTGATGGTAAGATACATCTGGAACACCAGAATAAGATACAAAGAACAAGTGTGATACACATAGGCTGGCATCCTTGGCTGTTCAAAACATTTTGGCCCTTTCCTCACCTTACCTTTTTCTGGTGCTGGGGTGTGGGGATCACGTGAGCAGCCTCCGGCAAGAGGCTCTCATGTCCCTGCTGCTTCAGCTTCGCATGAGCTGCCTGCTCATGTGAGAGCCCTGCCTCTTCCTTCCGCAGTACAGCCTGGGAGTTTCCCAGGCTGCATTGGGGCAGTAAGCACATCCAGCGCAGCTCCAGAGGCTCTGCATGCCAGGTAAGTGCGCACGGGCCCCAGGAGCAATGCGCGATCACGCACCATTTTTGGCTTCCAGCTGAAAATGAAAAGGTGCACGATCAGTGCCTGCTGGCCCCTGTAGCATCGCACGATTGTGAGTGTGTCATGCAGATTGCTCCTCACAATCGCGCAATGCTCCAGGCACCCTTTCACATGGAAAATGCCATGTGGAAAGACCTGGCATTTCCTGATGTAGAATAGCAAGTGTGAAAATCCCTCTTTTATGGACACTTTGGGGATTGCTATTCCCTTCCTGCCTATACAGCACCCAAAGACTTAGTTTGGACTTACTGAAAGCATCCAAAGGCCCTTGCATGGCCATTCAATAGGAGCATGGTGTATAGATTGAGGAAAGTAATATTACCACTCTATTCTGATTTGGTCAGACCTTATCTGGAATACTGTGTCTAGTTTTGGGCACCTCATTTCAAGTAGGATATTGACAAGCTGGAACGTGTCCAGAAGAGGGTAACCAAAATGGTAGATAGTCTGGAAGCCATGTCCTATGAGGAGCAGCTTAGGGAGCTGGGTATGTTTAGTCTACAGAAGAGAAGGTTAAGAGGGGACATGATAGCCATGTTCAAATATTTGAAATGATGTCATAACGAAGATGAAACAGGCTTGTTTTCTGCTGCTCCAGAAACTAGGATAAGGAGCAATGGATTCAAGCTACAGGAAAAGAGATTCCACCTCTTGGAATCTGAACCTCCAGAAGAACTTTCTGATGGTCAGAGCTGTCCGGCAGTGGAATAGAGTGTGGTAGAGTCTTCTTCTTTGGAGGTTTTTAAGCAGAGGCTGGATGGCCATCTGTTGGGAATACTTTGATGTGTGTTCCTGCATGGCAGGGGTTGGACTGGATAGCCCCTGTGGTCTCTTCCAACTCCATGATTCTATGATTCCATGTTTTGTGGGGAGCAGGCAGGATTGCAGAAGAACCTGGCTATGTTTACATAGCCAGGTACAAAATGATGACATCAGTGCTGAGGCCTGCTAGGATCCTTCTGGGGTATCAATGTTTCTGCAATAATTTTATGTCTGGTTGTGGGAATATAGCCAGACTCTTCTGCATTACTTTCTCTTCGCTGTGGAACAGCTCAGGAAGAGGCTTTCAGTAGGTTGGGTGGTGGTGTGACTACCATGCTAGGCTGAACCATATTGGATCACAGTCACAGTTTGGAAACAGAAGTTGTTCCTTACTAGTAATTTGTTTGTATATCATAGCCCTCAATTGCAGCCATTGCTTATTTATTTATTTATGGCAAGAATTCTATATAAAATCAGTTTAATTGATTGTTTGGGATGGAATCTGTGTTTCCAAGCCAGAGTCTGTTGTGTTACTAAATAAACTACTGAATTCAATCTACTATCAGGCTCTATTCATGAACATTAAAGGCTTTTAAAAACCTCCCTTCATTTACTTTTTTTTTTTTAACAAGGCCATGATTTTCTTATATTAGCCTCCTCTGCCCTACAGTTTCCCAGAAAGCATATTTATGGGTGTTACAGAGGTTGTAGTCCAGTACATCTACAGAATATCATTTGGGGAAGTCTGGAAATGGGATAATATGTTTGCCATCATAATAGCCCTCCCACAAAATATACATACTGACTCTGATATGTCTTCTCACCTAAAATTAAAACATACATCAAACAAAGCATTCAATCTCAATAGGGTCAGCTCAAAATATTTTCTTTCCTGATGCAGAACAGCAAGCACACTGTCACATCATACAACCTCATCACACTCTCTTTCTCTCACACAAACACAAGTTGAGATGGAACCTGGCTATTTCGATACCTGAGGCAATTGCCCCCCCTTCCATTCAAACTGATTAGAAAATAGCAATGTTAAGCATAACAGAAAATAGCAATCTAATCCTATAATGTGGTGGTAATACGAAGATTCCATGAAGAAACAACCAGGCCATCCAAAGTGTGTACAGGAAGTGTTGCTTTTTCTCTTCTATATTCTCCCTGTGTTTTACCGCTTTTCCTCACCATCCTATTGATCAGCTCTAGAACTAATACTATTTTAAGTACTGCTCATGGTATGTTCAAGGATCAGAAGCCTGAAAGAGCTTAAGGTCTGGCAGATCATTCCCCTCCTCTGACATGCTTTGGCCAATTTTCACAGTCTCTCTCACTGTTGACCCCATTGCTGGCAGAACACTGCTTTTGGGACAGCAAAGGCGAAGAAGCATTGTACCACCGTATTAAAGGAGGAGCACCTTCTGTAGTGGACATGCTCTCTCATTGGGTCTTCCTGTTTGGCGGAGGAACACTGCTACCATCACATCCTATAGTCCTCCTCCCAGCAAGCATAACACCACCCTAGCAATAAATTAATTTTTTTTAAAAATCCCTGCCCTTTCAAGACACTCACCCATTCTGACAAATGCCAGGATTGATCTAATCAAACAGCAGAACAGAATTTTCTATTTGTAAAATAATTTCCATTTTATAGAATTTGTACCAAAAATTGCTCCCCACCCCAAATTTACAAAGATTATGTGTAAATACAAGTAATTGGTACATTTTAAATGTACAATGCCTACATAATTTCTTTCATTAGGTTTCTGCGCTCAATGTGTGTACACAATGATCCTTTAATTTCATATTATGCTGAAACATTGGTGGTAAATGTTGGTAGCAATTGTGGCAAATGTATGCATTCTACAGGCTGTATTGCAAATTTTGTCTTGAAACGTCTACATGGTATTTTTTCATAAACCTAGCATAAAAGGCTATAATGATGGTAATTCGGCTCTATTAAAACCAACCCATGTATTCAGCTGAGGAAAAGTGCTATGCTAATAACAATGCCATTCAGTAGGCTTCCCATGAACAACATAAGGTACTGTATGAAAGTAATACTTACTATTCACATTCTTACTGCATACTGCCCAGATAAATATTCCAAAGGCATACAATTTAAAAAACAACAACCATTCAGCTGCTGGTTTTTCTGTGTTACCTGACCTGAAAACATTTCTTGCTGATCTGTGAAACAATGATGAAGGTATACAAGGCAGATTTTTGTAAGCTGAAAGTATGAAAGGCTTTGGACTGTACCTGTCCTAAAATGCCTTTTATCAGTAGTCATTAGACGAAGTTACTCTTGGAAAAGTCAAATCCTGCCAGGGAGGTAACTGCAAGAGATGTATGACAATAACTTCATGCCTCTGGAAATCATGATAATGTCAGCAAGGTTCAGATCCTTTGCACATAGTTACACACTGTTTGGATTAATCCATATATTCTTTTAAATTCCTTATGTGGGTAATTTATTTAACTCAGCTAGTAACCAGAGATAATGGCCTAAATCCTACTTGTTCAGTCCAGCTTAACACAGGACCACTGAATGAAGTGTGGAGTGAGGGGTCTACATTTAGGTAAATATCATTTATTCAAAGAGTCTCTTTTACATAAGGAGCCATTACTTGTTAGTAGCTGATGCTAACAATAGGATTCAGGCCAGCATCTTTAAAGCTTTTGATAAACTGTAGGAGGAATACCAGGTACTCCCGAATGCAGTATGGCAATACCTGATGCTTAAGCAGAATATTGTGGCAACATTTGGTCCAGCTATGAGCCACTGATCATCCAGAATTTATCCATAGGATAAAAGGCAGCTCTTACACAAAATGCAAATGAATTCGTCTATAAGATTTTTTTTAAAAAAATCCTATGCTGCTAACTTAGGGACTGATGATTCAAGTTTACTGAGTTGCAAGTTTAAACCCCTACACTGGAAAAAAGAAATCAATCTAATTATCTACAGTGGATAGTTGACTGAGCTGTCTGTGTGTTTTTTTGTGTCTGTTTGTCAGTGTGTGTGTGTGTGTGTGTAATTGATATTTATTTCTACCAACTAGGTTTGATTCTAGATCAGTACTGGAGAACTGGACAATTGGAAGCCAATGTTTTACATCTTTTATGGGCACGGAATCACTTTTGTTTTTGGACAGAAGTCAAGTGAAGTTTGGCAAATTAACACAATGGAAGATGTACATGTTTAATTTTACTATACACATAATTTTTATAATTTGGGGAAATGATTTGTCAGACCTATACTGAGAAGGAAAATTTGATTTTTTTAAACTAGAGCTTAAAAAACACCAGAATATCAGTATCTGGATTTCTTCTAACACTTGGCTGCTCAAAGATACTTTGCACAAATCGACAAGAGACCAACGCCACAATCCTGTTAGCTGGCATAAGAAAAGGCAATTTTAATGTTCACGATTAATGAATAAATCTGAAGCAAGCAATGTGTTCTATGAGAGCACAAAGCATTTTTGTATCATTGTGCAAGACATCCGTTTGCAGAAGACAAAATCAACCATATATTACAGATAAATTGAACCCCAACATGGTGTATTCCTTCATAGAAAATAGGAATGAAACTGCAATTTTCTCCACATATATTTTCTTAAAAATGTACTTCAGTCTATCAAACTGGTTATCAAAAGCCTGAGGTAAATTGAAGCATTTGGCAGAGTGCAATTTATCAAATGCTAGTACTGACATTACATATTTCAAAGTGTTATAGAGTCTCATCTCTTATAGGCTATATGAAAGACACACTCAGATGGGAAATGTGAAACAGCTAGGCAAATAAATATGTCATTCGGATGTCAAGCATATGAGGTCAGGTTGTTACCAGCTGATGCTAGACAATTATATCAAGAGTACATAACTTGTTTAAAAAGATAAGAAGAGCATTAAATTATTTTCAATGGTCAGTCAGTCAATCAATCAATCAGTCAATATTCTGTTTTCCTAAGTAAGTAAGCTTGCTCAAAGTATAAAGTTTTAAACAAATCTTATTATATTTATGATATTCATAATTAAACAAGTTTCAAGAAGCCCCATTGACTCAAAAATGCCTAAAAAGCAACAACAGTAAAATTTAGTGTGAGAGAAGTCCAGTTTAATGTGTCTTAACTGGCTTCTGTATTCAACAGAAGCTCAAGTACTTGGTACCCTTTCTTGGGAAGTGTCCAAAGAAGAACACTGCCACATAAAAGGCCCCTCCCGAAACTGCAAGCCCCAGGATTCCATAGCATGTTGAAAGTGAAATCATAGCGCTATAACAGTCTGGTGCGGAAATGGCCCATGTCTATCTCAAAAGTTCACGAACTGAATAAGGTGTTGTCTTCATTCATTCCTTCTGATTTTATTGGGTGAGATCCAGCCCACTGCCAGAGTTTCAGAAGGCTGGTTATCCTTTCTTTTGATACATTTTTAGGGTGCAGGGGACATAATTTAGCTAAAATCAGGACTGGAACTGAATATTTTTGAAGAGCAGCTTTTAATTGGATGCTTTCTCAATTGTAGTTTACTGCTCTTTATTATTTTTAATTGTATGTTTTTAAATGTTTTCAATATTATTGACATTTTAATTCTATTTTAACATTAAACTCTGTTATGTTTTAGCTATAATATATTTGTTTTAATTTATAAGCCACCACGGTTTCTGGTCTGGGGGGAAAGAATAGGGTATAAATAAAAATGACAATGGCAATGACAGTGATGATGTATGTCATGCCTCAGTCTGAGGACCCAGGTACAGAGAGGACCCTTCCTGACAGCCACAACACAGGACCCTTCCCAACAGCCACAACACATAGACATTATTGGGATAATACTTACTGTAGCTCAGTGTAGAAAAGACAGGGAGAGCCCACAAGATGCTCAGAGCACTTATATATGAAAGACCCATTAATCAGGCAACAGCTGAAGAAGACTGGTGACCAATAACTATCAACGACTTGTCAGGGAGAAGTCCATTGCAGACAATTGCCCTTTCTCGTGGAAGCAACATGTTCATCTTTTGATCCTTGGCTTGTGTTCCTGAAGAACCTTGAACCTTGCTTTGTGTATTCCTTTGAACTGACACCCTGAATTTGTTGCTGATCTGGACTGCTGGAACAAGAGTGGTAATTGTTTGACTGATAAGCTTCTATAAACCTCAACTGTGGCTGTTACTACAGACTCTGTTTAAGGACAGTGAACCTTTGCTGGCTTTCTAAATAGGACAATGTGGAGAATTATGCTTTTCAAACTAAAAACTGGGCAGAGTGCTAGGGACATGGCAGGGAAGATTTGGTTGTACTATGCGAAGCATGGACGTGTTTGAGTTTTAGTGAGATAGGGCAGGGTCTACTGGTGGTCAGACTAGATAGATGTCAAAAGAAAAAGGAAAGAAAAGTCAAGTGGGTTAAAGAGCAAGGGGAGTCTAGAGGATGCCACTTTCTGCTTGCTCACAGGTACTTTGAAACTCACACTGGGAAAAGGCTACACATTGAGTACTCGCTTTTGGAGAGATGAGCATGGGTTAATCCTTATATAATCCTTATATTGATGCCAACAGGATACATTCTATTGATGAATCATATTACCATATGTTGATCTTAGCGTTAAAAAAATGGCACTAAAAATAATAATCACCAGTTCAGAAGAAAAGTAAACTTGAAAGGCAGTGGTTGAGTGTTAAATGTGTGTTCTACGTACAAATGTTCATTGTCCTTCTGGAGATATTGCTGAGAAATGCTCATGCCTAAAATTATGGAGAGCCATTGCCATTCAGCGAAGGCAAAACTGACCAGCTGTCTGAGGCAGTTTCCCATATTCTTTAAGGTAACTGCTAAGCAGTGAAAATATTTGACATAATGTTTATGGTCAGACATTGAGTCACTCCATGTTACATTATAACCATAAGGTGTTGGGGAGGGCAGTTGAAACAATCTCTACTTCAAAAGGGAAATCAGGTTTATGAAGAAAAGAGATTCTGAAGGTTTAGACATGAAGACAGTCATACTCTCCTATTGTGCTGATTTGCATTTCATAGTATTCCCAAAGCTATCATTTTAAAAAAATGTCTTCTTTGAAAACAAAGAAGAGTTCTCCAAAGTTATCCCAACCAACAAAGGTAGAGCAGATGGTTTGAGAACAGAGAGGAAATGTAGTTATTCTCTAATACAGTAGGGAAACGTGGGGGATTCTGTGAGGTTCCAGAAGTTAATGTAATTAAAATAACTTCAGGAAAATTAAGGCATTAGCTGAGGATGTCTGAGTAATTAGCAACACCTTTGTGGAATTTGTGGAATTATGAAAAGAAAAAAAAGTATTTGTAAAAATTTAAAATAAGCTTTAATAAGTTTGTAGTTGTAAATTTATGAATACAGATTGAATGAGGTAATAAAATGCAATATTGTTGTGTTGTTGTCTGCCTTCACATCATTACCAACTTACAACAACCCTAAGGCAAACCTATCATGAGGTTTTCGAAGAGCTGAGAGTATGTGATGTGCCCAAAATCATCCTGTAGGTTTCCACGGTTGAGTGGGAAATCAAACCCTGGTCTCTGGGCTTGCAATCCAACACTCAGACTACTATACCATGCTGCAATAAGCAGCTCATAAAATGATTAATGAAAAACACAAAAGTTTATTGTGTCAGTTACAAATATTACAGAGAAGTTAGCCAGGATTATTAGTAGTGTAAAGCCCCCAACATAATGATACTGTTACAAACAGCCTTTGGTACCATTCCATAGAAACCTATATTTTAAACCAGAGCGTGAAGCCAGAAAATGTTTATAGAGAATATTAAAGAGGCTTGTTAGTATCGAATACATACTTGAAGAATCTAGGCCTCAACTATCCATCCTTTCTTGTCACTAGTGTGGACTGAATTGGTACATGTAATCGACAGTGATCACCATTTTGTGCATCAATAATACTATGGTTGGCGACATTCCAGATCACAATTAACGGATCTGTGCTTTTTCCTATCTTGGATGAAGCTTCCACCAATGACTCAAAGAGGCTATATAGGAAGAAAAAAAAATATTCGGCCGTAACAGGTCTAAGAAGGCTGATGTGGTCTTCCAAATGGCCTAAACAAGTGAATCTCTTGTTTACCAGCAACCTCCTGTAAATAAAATTTGATGTTGGTGACCTCCAAGATTTAACTCAAGATTTAAGCATTTAAATTTAGGTTTAAATATTCAAATATTTTATTTATTTATTTAAGGCTTCTGAAGACTAGGATCCAAATCCTTGCTCAGACGCTGGGTAGCTTTGGGCAAGTCACATTCTCTCAGCCTCAGAGGAAGGCAAAGGCAAAGCCCCTCTGAACAAATCTTGGCAAAAAATTCCTGTGATAGATTCACTTTAGGATTGCCATAAGTTAGAAGTGACTTGAAGGCACGCAACAACAAAGTGCCAGTGACAGGAAGATTCTTTCTAGCCATCATGTCTCTTGCCTTTGAAAACTGACCTGTGGTGATCCTAAGGCAAACCTATCACAAGGGTTTTCTGAGCAAGGTTTGTTCCCTTTGCCTTCTCTGAGGCTGACAATGTGACTTGCCTAAGGTCACCCAGTGTGTTCCTATGGCTGAGCCCTGGTCTCCAGAGTCACAATTTGGGCATGTGCACATGCCTGCTGCTGTGTCCCTCTTGTCACGGATGCAGCAGCGGGAGTATATGTTCACACCCTCACACTCTGCCATGTCCCTATTGCTTCCATTGCTTTTGGTGTCCAGCAGCAAAGCTTTGTGGACCCCTTGAGAGGGCTCCGCGGACCCCCAGGGGTACCCGGACCTCAGATTAAGAATCATTGGCCTAGACTACTGCTTTTCAGTCTATCTGATTTGGAGGACTAGTAATTATTCTCCCCGCACCCCGCCACTGGCCTAGATTACTTATTTATCTGTTCACTCAATTCTTCCTTCCTCTTTCTAGAACTCAAAAATGAATACATTTTATAAAAATAGTTCTACTTGAATACATCTAAGTTGGCCAGTAGCAGCTGAAATCTTTTTTTTTTTTTGATGCAAGAACTGATTAGTTTATTGGATCTGAGATAATCAATCAATATAACATTAAAAGGTTGCTGACAGTAACATTCACGTTTATTGAAAACCTATCAGAAGAACTGCCAATATAGCTACTAATTGTCAGAAAAACCCCCCTGAGGTTTCAGTTGTAGATATGCTCACCTGGGATAAGTCCCATGGAACTTAGCTCTGAGAAAACATGCATAGGCTTGCCTTGTAAAATTGAATTTTTATGAGTACTTGTGTGAAGTTTGTGAATGCTGATGCAAACTGACCTAATCCACACTTCCTAGACTGAATTTTGCACTTCATTAAATATTTTGTTATCATTCTGAGTTCAAAAACACACCAAAATCGATTTGCAAATGTGTGTGTTAAGATGAAACATAGTGGGGGGAAAAATGTGTAAAATATGTCATTTTTGTTGTTATGTGCCTTCAACTCATTTCCAACTTATGGTGAGCTTAAGGTGAACTTATCACAGAATGTTCTTGTTCAGATTTGTTCAAAAGTGGTTTGTCTTTGCCTTCCACTCAGGCTGAGAGAGTGCAACTTGCCCAAGGTCATTCAGTGAGTTTCCATGGTTGAGTGGGGATTCAAACCCTGATCTCCAGAGTTGTAGTCCAACACTCAAATCACTACACCGCTGGCTTTCTTAAAATATGTTTTAAATGTGTATTTATATATTAGTACTGTGTAGCTTTTTTATTCAAAACATGAAATAATATAGAAGAAGGGATAAAGCAGATTTATAGATGAATATATGTGAAAGTGCCATGGAATGGAAGAGACTAACTTATCAATCTCGAGTGATGACTGTTTCTCTGTGATTCACCCCATCATTTGGACTGGCCAAAGAATCATTGCACAATGAAACTATTAACTGAAACATTTCTTGTAATGTCTGCTCTCTAACAAGTGGACAAATGCTAGCATCCAAACATCTACTGAAGCACTTGCGTTTTGAATGATGTGGTCCTTCATCTTCCCCTTTACTAAATTCTCTATATAATTAAGGTTTTCCCTTGTCTGATTAAAAGGGGAAACAATTTATCCTCAAACCTGATGATTCACCAGACGGCTTATCATTCAATGTGCTCTCATAGCTGTGTGCAAAACATTGTCCATGTTAGACTGTCATTAAATGTGACTGGTGGTTAAATTGCTTTCTTGGAGTTGAATGTCTTCAAAATAAATAGTTTTCCCAGAACTGAACTATATATTCTCAAGGGATTCAGAAACAGACAACACTGTCTTCATCTGACATTCCTTGTCAAAGTAGCTTTTCCAAACTTGAAACAAAAACACCTTGCCTTATTATAACTAACCATGTCTATGTGTGCTGACAAGACCCAACAGCGTTGTATGAGACCATATAACATACGCTCTGGTTCATTTGTTGGTTTACTTCCTTGTGTATTTCCAGTCATTCTTATCCCCTTTTTCCATTTTCAAAAAAGAATCAGTGCTCAGCTAATAAATTACCCTTTTTAAGCCAACGAGAAGACACCCCCTTCTTCAAAATCTTATGCTAGTTCTTGACGCTCATTGGCTTCTTCATTAGACCAAGATGATGTCCAGTTCATGCGGGGGGGGGGGGAGTGATGTCGTATTCACAGGTTACAAGACTTGCTTTTCCAATGATACCACTTTACTCAGTCTCTATGTGACTTAAGTTTCCTCTTGATTGATTAACTGAGAAATGGTTTATCCTTTATGTGAAGTTCTTCCTCAAACGTGATGATTGTCATTCAGCATGTTTGACACATACCCTCATGTCCTTGCTTGCACTTCTCCAACTGGAAGGAAATAGCAGCTGCTACCCTCCTGGATTCACAGGGATCACAAGGGCAATCTGGGAGACCAATACTTTTTCTTCTCTACCAGCTGCAGTGGAAACTGCCTAGGAATGCTATCCCCTCTCCTGCCAACCTGTTGGCTTTCTATTAAAGTCAGAGGGAGTACACACCTGCACTAGGAAGCATGCTTGTGGGAGAATATTGTGGGGTAATAAATTACACAAGGGGGTACTGGATATCCCCTTGCACAACAAACCTAAAAATGCATAAGCTTACAAAACCCCCGGTTAGGCATGTGCATGTCAAAAACAGGATTCTGGTCAAGACATTGATTCCATACATCAAGCTACTTGGTACTGCGATAACTAAAGCTTGCACACATTCTTCAGTGGCAGTTCTGCATAGAAGGCTGCCTTACAGCAAGCTATGGCCCTTCCCATAGAAACTGTGGGATAGATTAAGAGGCTTCTAAAGTCACTATTACCACAAATGTTAGGAGACATTGCAAGGCTGAAGAATGTACAGCTCGCAAACTGGATTCTCCACTGTACTGGATGCTTCAGAGTAAGTAGGACAAATGTTGAAATAAGGTCACCAGTTTACTAGAATGAGTTGTCTAGGGTGACATTTCTTGTGCAAATGCAACTCAATATATGTAAAACAAAGTTAGATAGCAAGGAAAGCAAGATACTTCATCATATCCCTTTATAATCAGATTTTACTTGTCCTGTCTCCGGATTTGCACTTGCTTTGACCCCACATCTGCAGAACAAATTCGCATGCATGATCAGTGCAAGCTTCAACATCTAAGAAATTAAATGGAAAATCTAACCCTTCCTTGAGGTTCCTGCCCTGACACAGAATTACCCCTGCCAGTTGTATCTCCCTAACAGATAATATGCTAGTAAAAAAAAATATCACAGAAGGCCTGTGTTCAGTTAGATAAGTCAATCCAGTAGAGAAGGTCATTAAAATGGTTTGAGGATGTTGTGCATGTTTCAATTTAAACTCATGAAATATGCAATGGGAATCATAAAAAGAGATGGGAAAAGCTCATGTTCACCCAGGTATCAATAATGAAGGTGCTTCAAGGGTAGGGAGGAAAAGGAGGGAGGAGAAAGAAAGAATTAAAGGGTCACAAAATGGATTAGCCTTGCTGAAACTCTGTGTCATATTTCCAAGGTGATCAGCGGGATGCACTTACCACTGACGGTGCTGCTGTGCTAAGGGGTCTGAAGCCACTGTCCTTCTAAGAGAAGG
The DNA here is from genome assembly GCA_948472985.1 of Iguana delicatissima. Lineage (NCBI taxonomy): Eukaryota > Metazoa > Chordata > Lepidosauria > Squamata > Iguanidae > Iguana > Iguana delicatissima. Next base: position 666,725 of record CAOKZL010000258.1, on the reverse strand, counting down.
GTAAAAGATTACCTATATTTCTATAGTCAAAAGTGCTGCTACAGTGGTGGGGAAGGGGGAGGTAATTGCCTTGAAAACAACAATTCTATTCTACCCCAAAATGAAAATTTCATTCAGCCCCCGAATATCTAGCATAGCAGTAACTTAAAACTTCAGTTGAGCATTTATAAATACAATTTAGGCATCCAGAGAAAGGGGACAGACAAAGGCCATTTCTGCACTACACTGTTATAGTGCTATTATTCTACTTTCAACCTCCTACGGAATTCTGAGGTTTGCTGTTTAGGGAGGGGCTTCAAAGGCCCCTCCTTAAACTGCAAACCCCAGGATTCCCTAGGATGTTGAAAGTGGAATAATAACGCTATAATAGTGTAGTGCAGAAATGGCCAAAGCTATGAAGGAATGAGAACACAGCAAATAGAAGAGTTGTAGCTGTGACTGACTTTCAATATTTTACTCTTTGCTAGAAATGTGGGGAATGAAGGAAAATTGCATTGGGGAGGCAGAATTCTAATGGTCTAAAGTGTCAATGCCTCCATTTTATATCAGTGTAGCTACACCATTGGCTCCAGTACCCCCGTGTTTACCTCCTGTACCACTGACTTCTTCTATTTCTACAGTCTCAGTCTGTGCAAGAAATCCCTCCTGTACATTGATTGCAAGCTTTGTATTTTCTCTGTCCTTCTCTTCTGCAGGTAGTCACATAGGGACAGGGGGACAGGGGGAGCAGTTTGCCCCCGGTGGCAAATTTTGGGAGGTGTCCCAGCCTCTTGCTTGCCCGCCCCCAAGCGCCATAGCCTGCCTGTTCGCCGTAGTCATACCCTATCTGTCATAGCTACACCCCATGTGCTGTAGCCCCACCCCATGCACCGTAGTCACACCCCCACATGCCATAGCCACCTCCTGAGCCATAGCCATGCCACCTCCTGCCACCTCTCCACACACTCCAAGCTCCACCACTGTCTGCAAGCCATTGTAAGCTTCGTTTAGCTACAAAGCTCTAGCCCTACCATTCTTCTCCCATGAGGGAGTAGTATTTGTAATTCTCAGCCAAAGAACTCCTCTAGTGCCTCACTGAACTGGAAACTTCAGGATTCCATGGGATGTATCAATGGCAGTTAAAGTGGAATTATAGTCCTATAACTATACAGTGTGAAAAGGCCTAAGGTAGCATGGAATCTGCTTTGATCTATTTAACCTAGTACTTCAACACTTTGTCTAGACGGGTCCTGTTTTCTGATAACTAGCTCCTAGCTGAACCAGTACATAGTTACTGCCTTTTCTGCTCTCTGAACTCATAGGTGCTAATCGTAGCTGGACATTCCTTCACTGTAAGACTGCAGAAAGTCTCCAACAGACCCATAGAAAGCATCTCACCTTCAATGAAATGTGAAACAGGAAGGGAGCCATAGTTGGAATCTTGCTGTTGAACTGAAAGATGGAGGCAGGATTGTCATCACATATTGTCATTGCTGTATTTTAATAGGAATGTCCATTTCTGCTTTATTTCAAAGAGAATATTTCAAATAATAAGTGGCATCTAGTGTGGAATTAAGATGAACTGTTTCATTACTCTCCAGGGTTTACTATATTACTTATTCAATGCTACAGCAAATCATATGATTGGTTATTAGGAAATAGATAAACCACCAGATTTCCCCCCCAAAAAAGTACCATTTATTAAGTTGGAAGTACTACTTTTAACCAATTTTCTTTTAATATTCTAAGAGGTACTGAGATGCACATAAATAATACATGTACGTTGTAGCTTTCTGTGATAATACCAAATTGCAGAACATGGGGTGTTCTGCTTCATTTCACAATCTATCAACTCTATAATGGTTCTATTATAGTCAATAAGGCAGTTTTCTCTCATACATACCTGACAATTTAGCTCTTCTGAGGCTCTTTTTTCTCTTTCTTTTGAAGTCTGGCTGGTAGTTAAAAGCAGGGAGAAATCTCTTCTCTGTGGTGGCCCCCCTAAGATGGAACTTTAAGCACCTGGTGGTAAGCAAAATGCATCCTAATATCCCTCTTAATAGTGCTTGATCCCTTTTAATGGGCTCTTCTGTGTTGAGTTAATATGTTATCTCTTCATCTGCTGGTTTGCTCTTTCAGCTTGGTTAGAATAGTATTTATTGTATACTTGTATTTTATGATGGGAAGGCATGGTAGAAAATGACGACGTGGTGGTAAAGTTGAGATTGGGGTGAAATTGAGGATAGGGTTTATTTGTATGTCTTTAGATCTGTTGTGGGGGGTGCTAGCTGAGAAAATCTGTTGCTCAGTATTACCTTTATTGGTTTTGGTGGTCATCAAAATAGGATTTTTCTCAAAAGGTGTTCCCAAATCCTGGAGATGTCCAATGATAGGCTCCCTGAATACTCATTTCTTCTTACTCTTGCTGCTCCTTCTTTAGCTATAATATGATCACAGGGTACTGTTCTCTGAGCCCCTGGTTCTTCTTTTCATGAACACTTTGGAGATGATTAAGTTATGAAAATCAGGTTTGGTAGAAATATCAGAAGGGAAGTGTACTTAGTAAGCACTTTATTTTATTTTTTTGCCAAAGAACAAGAGAAGAATGAAGCCATAGAAAATATGTTTCCAGATTTAATATTTATTTATTTCATTCAGCTATACCCCACTTTTCTCCCAATAAGGAAACTGAAAGCAGCTAGCAAAATATTATAACAGTACAAATTAAAAACAATACAAAAACATTAATACAAGCGTAAATATAAGATTTAAAAACAATTAAACAGCTTATACAGTTAAACATTGAACATTAAAGATATTAAAATTCATTAAAAGACTATATACAAGCCTTTAAAATAGCACTGCACAGAATCCTGGCCTCTCTAGAGAAGGAGTTCCAAAGTCTGAGAGCAGCCACTGAGAAGGCCCACTCCTTGGTTCCCACCAAACCTGCCTGAGAAGATGGTGGGAAAAGAGAAAGGCCTCCCCAGATGATCTTAGAGCTCTAACAGGCGCGTAAACAGATATATGATTCTTCAAATAACCAACCTGTATAGGCCTGGACTCACTCTGTATTGGTCTTTATAGGTCAAAACCAGCATTTTGAATTGTGCCGAGAAATGGACCAGCAGCCAGTGGAGCTGTTGCAACAAGGATGTTATGAGCTCTCTGTAGCGAGTGCCAGTTAACAATCTGGTTGCAGTTCTCTGAGCACTTTTCAAAGGCTGCTTCACATTGCATTATAATAATCCAAACAGGGTGTTAGCAAGGCATGTAACACTGCGGTCAGGTCTGACTACTTTAAAAATGGGCACAGCTGGTGCACTAGCTTTAACTTTCTGAAAGCACTTCTGGTCATGGCTGAAACCTGGGCCTTCAGGCTCAAACCTGAATCCAAGAGTACTCCCAAACTGGGAATCTGTGTTTTCAGGGACAGTGCAACTCCATATAAAACAGATTGTATCCCTGCTTCCAGATCTGTCTTTCAACTGACCAGGAACACCTCTGTCTTGTCTGGATTAAGCTTCAATTTGTTTGCTCTCATCCAACTCATTACAGGTGCAGGGCATTGTTTTAGCACAGGAACAGCTTTCTTGGAATTAGGTGGAAGGGAGTAATAGAGTTAGGTATCATCAGCATACTAGTGATAGCTGCCCCCCAAACTCTACACAACTTCTCAAGGTGTTTTCATGTATATGTTAAATAGCATAGCAGACAAGACTGAACCCTGATGGACTCCACAGGCCAATGGCCACAGAGTCTGGCAGTAATCTCCCAGTACCACTTTCTGATAGTGGCCCCCCAGAAAAGAACAAGGACACTGTAGAACAGTACTACAAAGCCCCATTCCAGGGAAGTGACTTGGGAGGATATCATGGTCATTGGTATCAAACACTGCAGAACCAACAGGGATGAACACTCCTATCCAGTTCACTGCATAGGTCATGCACCAAGGAAACTAAAGCTGTCTCCATCCTATAACCAAGCCTTCAGTCAGACTGAAATGGGTCTAGTTCAGTGGTTCTCAACCTGTGGGTCCCCAGATGTTTGTGGACTTCAGCTCCCAGAAGCCCCAGCCACTATGGTCAATGCTCAGGGCTTCTGGGAGCTGAAGTCCACGAACATCTGGGGACCCACAGGTTGAGAACCACTGGTCTAGTTAATCTGCCTTATCCAGGAACACCTGAAGTTGAGAAGCTACCACATGCTCTAGCACCTTGCCCAGAAATGGAAGGTAGGAGACTGGCCTATAATTTGTCCAGTACAGTAGGATCCAGGACAGTCTTACAACTACCTCCTCCAAGTGTCTTGGGACCCTGCCTTGTTGTAAAGAGGCATCAATCACTTCCTTTATGTACTCAGACCATCCTCCTCTGTCCTGTTTAATTAGCCACGAAGGGCAAAGGTCTAGTACAAATGTAGTGGCTCTCCTCTCCAAGGATCCTGTCCACATTCTCAGGCTGCACAAATTGAAAAGTATCCATCAACACTGGACAAGGTTACATCCATTAGAACTTTGTGAACTCTGGCATCTAAGTGGGAGTGAATCCAATATTTTTATCTGCAAAATGGTGGGCAAATTCTTTGCAGTGGGTTGTTGCTCTCTTCGTCTGATCTGAATACAAATCAATCAATCTCTTAAGTCTTTAAACTTTAGCTGGCATTATGGGCTTAGGGGACTGTGCATCCAAAACACAGCCACCTACTCTGATGTGCCTAGTAACTGTCAATAGGATTTAAGCTGAACATTGTTGGATTGGTTTCCTATTCTTTGTCTAGCAAAGCACTTTTGTTTACTCTCATACATGCAATTACTTTTTTTTCTTGCAATTGATTGGAATTAAGTCTTCTTTTTCCAAATACCCTTCATTGTTTTCTTGCATTCCTTTCTGAAGTGCCATATTTATCTGAGAAATTAAATGAAGTGCTATTGATTCCTTTCCCTTGATCTCTTCTCTTATGCTGTTGAGTCAAATTGGACAGGCACTAAAACCACTCAGCCTTTTTTCATAATGAAGGGAAATTGCCAACTCAGAAACAGATTATTTGTGGCTTTGGTGGACTGTTCTGTCTTTTCTGGGAAGGATGCACTATTAAAGTGACAGTTTTTAATGCTGATTGGGTTTATTTTTGTTCTGTCTCAAGAAGCCATTTCAGTTTCATCTGTGGCAAGAAAGTGGCTGTGGCATGATGGATCCTTCTTTGTTTATTCGGATCACTAGAAAGCTGGCAATGATCAGTCAATATGCCCAATAATTAACTCATATATTGAATGTATAGATTTATTCTTTTTGAATTTATGGGATGTAATCGTGGTAAATCCAGGGGCTTTAATACCTCGCATTTATGTTCACACGTGTACATGAATTCACATGTACAACCTATTTCATGACTTAGAAGTGAAGGCAATTTTGCCAGAGATGTGACATGTGCACAAAGCCAATATCTGTGCCTCACTTCAAGAAAGTGGTAGGTAATTGCTTCATGGTGGTGATAAATAGTGGAAAATCAGTTGTTACCAGTCAAAAGCACAGGCTTTTATTTCACCATAAATATGTTACTAAAATGGGAATTGCTTGGTTAGCATGCCAAGTGAACCACCCTCAACAAATGCACAAACCAGTATACTATTTTTAATAGTTCTAACACTAGGTATGCTATATTTTGATTTTTCCAAGTCTCAATGGATGTTGAGAACAAAGAAACAATTCTTCATTCCATAGCTTCAAGACACTCAGGATGTTTAGCTCTGCAATGATGGGAAACTATGTAGCTTTTCCATGGAAACTGCGTAGATTGCTCAGAAACCTGTGTAGTTTTGTGGAAGCTGCACAGCTTCCTCTTTTTTGTTTGTGCAAAAAAAAAGAGGCTATTTCCAGGTAGCTAAATGTGTGTTTTGAACAAGATTTTTACGTAGAAAACAAGGCTGTGCAGAAAACAGCAATGTTGCACAACAAAAACATGTGCCAATGGTAGGCTCATCTACTCTCTAGTTGGAGAAATCTAGCATGGCCATCTTTAAAGAAAAGATCTAAGGTGGAAGAGAAATACCAAACATAACTTTTTGCGAAGTGACAGGCAAATGTAAAAATCAGATGGAAAAAAAAAATGATTCTCTCAATGAGCACAATACAAATTTAACTCCTCTGGGGGGGGGGGGCCATTAGTTGCAATGAAATCACTTTTCATTAAGGCCTTTGATAAGTCCCCCAAGGGAATTCTTGCAAACGAGCTAGTAAAAACTGGGCTAGACAATACTATTGTCAGCTGGATTTGAAATTGGTTGACTGACTGAACCAAAGCAGTGCTCACAAATGGCTTTTCTTCATCCTGGAGAGAAGGGACCACTGGGTTCCACAGGATTCTGTCCTGGGTGCAGTGCTATTCAACATTTTTATAAATGACTTGGATGATGGAATAGAGGTCATTCCTATCAAATTTGCAGATGACCCCAAATTAGAAAGGGTAGCTAATACCCCAGAAGACAGCATCAAAATTCAAAATGACCTGAACAAATTAGAGAGCTGTGCCAAAACTGACAAAATGAATAAAGATGGCAGAAAAAATTAAATGCAGAGATACAGGATGGGTGACACCTGGCTTGACCACAGGAAAAAGTGCTGGTGATGACCTTTAAAGCTCTACATGGCTCAGGTCCAGGTTACTTGAAGAACCATATCCTCCCCTACGAACCAGCCCGGGAGTTGAGATCTGTGGAAGAGGCCCTTCTTTCAGTCCCACCACACTCACAGGTGCATTTGGTGGGAAAACAGGAGAGGGCCTTCTCAGTGGCTGCTCCCAGGCTCTGGAATTCCCTGCTCAAAGAGGTCAGACTGGCACCCTCCCTGCCTACCTTCAGGAAGCAGCTAAAAACATTCCTTTTCCAGCAGGCATTTTATATGTAATTTTTATCGGTGCTGGTCATTTTAATTGTTATTTAACTGATATTTTAATGCTGTTTTTATATGTATTTTAATGTGTTGTAATTATTATTGTGGTTTAATTTTGTTTTAACTTTTGTATACCACAGTTTTTAACTATGTTTCTTTTAATGACTGTAATTTGAGTCCCCTCGGGGAGAAAAGTGAGATAAAATTAAAGATCATCATCATCATCATCATCATCATCATCATTATCTAGGATTCTAGGTAGACCACAAGCTGAACATGAGTCAACAGTGTGATGCAGCAGCTAAAAAAGCCAATGTGCTTCTAGGTTGCATCAAGGAGTATAGTGTCTGAGTCAAGGGAAGTGATAATACCACTCTGTTCTCCTTTAGTTAGACCTCACCTGGGATTACTGTGTCCAATTCTGAGCACCACAGTTCAAGAAGGATATTGACAACCTGGAATATACCCAGAGGACGGTGACCAAAATGGTAAAAAGTCTGGAATCCATGCCCTGTGAGGACTGGAGCTGCATACGATTAGCATGGAGAAGAGAAGGCTGAGATGTGACATGATACCCATGTTTAAATATTTGAAAGGATGTCATATGGAAGTTGGGGCATGTCTGTTTCCTGCTGCTCCAGAGACTAGGGCCCTTTTCACACCTAACTTGATTCTGGCGTGGGTGCGCAGTGATCACAAGAGAAGTCTCATCTGGGAGGCACTTGCGTCTCCTCTGCTTCTTCTCTGCAGCAGCTCCCTGCTGGCTAGAAGGAAGCATGAGGACTCTGCCCCTTCCTTCTGCAGCACAGCTGGGTACTTTCCCAGGCTGCACTGGGGGAGGAAGCATGAGGACCGCTTCTCCGGAAGCTCTGCACTCGAGGTAAGTGTGTGTGGGGCCTGGGAGCTGCACACGATTGCGCATCATTTTCGACAAGAAGCCGAAAATGATATATTCCGTGATCGCTGCCTACTGGCCCCAGCAGCATCGCATGATTGCGAGGACATCATGTTAAATGGTCCTCGCAGTCGCGTGATGGTCCGGAGGCCCTTTCGCATGTGAAATGGCATGTGAAAAGGGCCTAGGACACAGACTGATGGCTTCAAAATGCAGGGTACAGATTCTACCTGAACATGAAGGAGACTTGCCTGATAGTTAGAGCTGCTAAACAGTATGCTGCCTTGGAGTGTGGTGGATTACCTTTCTTTAGAGATTTTAAACAGAGGCTGAATGGACATCTGTTGGGAGTTCTTTGATTACGTATTCCTGAATGGCAGGGAGTTGGCTTGGATTGCCCTCATGGCCCCTTTCAACTCTATGATTGTTCTTTTGAAACTCCTTGAATGTTTTTCCTGGGGTGGAGGCCAAGTAATTTTAACTTGAAATGCTATTTCAGATGAAATTTGGTGGCACCTGTAATTTGATATCTCAATAGCTTTGCCTTCAACAGGAGTTCTTGCCTTAATCAAAAAAAGGAGAAAGTTTCTTCTGGTGAGTACCAGAACAACTATATTTGGAATAGTTTTGTTTTCCATGTATTGTGGAACTGGAAAAGTGTCAAAAAGGGACATCAAAATGTTTAGGGACTGAAAGAATTCCCAGATGAAGAAAGGATACAACATTTGGGTATATTCTTTTATTTTAGAAAAAAAGGCTAGTAATGATGGCACAGTCGAGGTGCGTAAATCTATACATGAGTGTGGAGAACATAGAACCCAGGTTGTCCAGTAAAGCAGAACAGTGGGAAATTCAGGACTGAGAAAGTATTTCTTCAAATAGTTCATAACTATATGGTTATGAATGATATTGTTATGAACAGACTGTGGAATGACCTGCTGGAAGAGAATTTAAAAAACTGCTGAAGACTTATCTTTTCCGGCAGGCCTACCCAGTCTATTCTTAATTACGATGCATTTTAATCATGATTTTAGTTATGATATATTTGAATGGTTTAATGTTTTAACATATTTTAATGATAATGTATTCTAATTGACATGCTTGTTTTAGTTGTATTTTAATTGTATTTTATATTTTAACATTGGTTGTACCCCGCCTTGAGCTTAGAGGCAAGGCGGGTAACAAATTTAAAAATATTAATATAACTACTACTACTACTACTACTACTACTACTACTACTAAACTGTGGAATTTACTATCACAACATAAAATGATGGCCATCCATCTGGATAGCCTTACATCAGCATTAGATATATTCATGGAGGGTAGGGTTCTCAATGGTTACTTGTCTTGATGGCTGCATGATATCTCAGGGATCAAAGGCAGCATACACATGGGCCCCCTTACCTAGGGAACAACCACGGTAGAGGGCTGTTGCTGTCAGGTTCTGGTTGCACTCTTTCCCCAAGCATTTGGCTGTGGAAGCAGGAGAGGATGGGGTAGAAGCATCTTGGGCCTGATACCAACACAACCATTCTTACATTCTTGACTACATCAGTAATTCAGAAGCTGTGTGGCAGGGTCACACCAGTGCACTGCAAGTGAACACTCAGTGTGCAGAATGAATTAACTGAGTAAATACAGAAATAAGCCACTGTGAGCTTGAAGCACCCCTCCCCAATTCTCTAGAAGAGGCTGCCCATGTTATACCTGTGTATTTCTCTTTGCTTTGCTTCTTCTAGACAGTTGTGGTGGTCTATTTTGTCCCATTGCTACCCTGACTGTGTTTATTTACCTCTTGAGAAGGCTGCTTGTCCTATTTCTGAGTTAGTTGTTGGTCTGGCATTTCCTTCTTGTACTATTTTAGAAACACAGAGGAGAGATTTCTCTTCTGAAAGTGGGTTAGTTTTACTCAAATTTTCAGCTATGAGAATGAACTTTGTCTCTGTATTTTACTACATGTTTAACTGAACCAGTGTTAATTAAACATTCCTAAGTATAAGGGTGAAAGGTACCTCTGCTCTTTAACAAGAAAATCCTCAGCTATCAGACATCAGAGAAATAATGAAACATACTGCTGAATTTTTCATAGCTCCCCTTCTGTTGCCTCTGATATGCAGAGCATATAGAACTGCAAAAGGAGGCATTATACGGCTAAGTTACTTCCATTCCCAAGTACAGGACTAGTATTTGCCTATGCAAAATAAATTTGATCTGCTTTAATAAGTTTCTACACATATATTCCCAACCCTTTGTTAACCTGTTACTTTGCTACATTTTATTTCCAGTGTAAATCCTTTGGGGGCATTTTACACTATCATTATGATCCCTAGAAATTAATTAGAATTAATAGTTTATTTAAGTCCATGCTGAAGAAATGAATAACAATGAGATGCTTGAAACATTTTGCCAAACAACAGTTTCCTCTATATTTATTCTGATGAGTAGATCAGGCAATGAATGAGAAAACAGGAGAATGATTTTTTGTCCAAATCTTCCTATTGTAGGTCCTTGGAATTCAACCACTAAGGACAAATTTTCAAAGTAGAAAATTACAGAATGCATTCAGTCTAATAAACATAAGCTTTCAGAAAGATGTTGGTGCATAGATCTCTTTACAGTAACGCAGTTATGCTAGCACTGCCTAGGAGGCTTCCAATGGACCTCTGATGGAGAAGGAGACATTAAGATGACTTTGTTTCTGGTACCTTAAAAAAAAGTCCATGCATTTCTTTAGAACTGTATGCCTTGGTTTCAGAGGTGTTTCCTCCATAAAAATAAGCTGACATGGTTAGAGTTATATCCATCATATCTCTTCCTTCATGGTGTGTAGGAGTTAAAGGCTTTCTGATAGCAAGGAGCCTGAGAGATCCAGGGAAGGTCAATTGTTTTGCCTGGCCTGCAAAAATAATGTAAGTATTTTGTCAAGAATGTTAGTTGAATGGAAAGTTGCTATGGCACATGCACAATGTGAGGTAACCTAGCACCTTCTATATTAGACTCTATGGGTACTGAACTTAGGACCTCCCATTCTGTACAGATTCAGGTCTGCCAGAGTGTGAGACAGAACTTCAACAAACTTCAACAGAACTTTTCAACAAAGGTGGACCCGTGATTCACCAGGATGACCTAATTTTTCCTAGAATTGATGGGGAAAGGAATTCTCCTTCACTCCCCTGAGTGTGACAGGTGATGCATACCTGGGCAAATACATCTGGCATCAGCACCCGGGGTTAACCTGGGTGGTTTGGGGCTGCTACATCTGACAGTGCTTCATGCAGAACGCTTTCTTATTACTTATTTCATTCTTAAAATCATAGAGCAGCCTGGTAGGCATGAATGTAAGCCTGACTCCTCGTTTTATTATTATTTTTTATTATTCAAAAAAAATATTCATTTCTGCAACAAGGAGGTGCTTATCTCCAAATGAATATTTTTAACATCAGGGCAAGTAATCAGACAAAATCTGTTTTCCTTCTACTTTAAGAAAGCTTAAAATGTGCATGTGGATATGCTCAGAGTATTTTCTTGAAAAAAAATCAGGATGGGACATTGTTGAGTTTGCTGTGATGTATCAATAATGCAGAAAAATTTGTAAAATATAGAATGATGAGAAAAAGGAATACACAAATGGCCAAGTAAACAACTGAGGTAATGTATATGTCTGTTTAAGCTCCCATCTCACCTTATGTGACCATTAAAATTAACAAGCTGCACAACTGGTTCTCCATTGTGAGTCATACAGCTTTAGTTGCCCTGGTCATAAGTTCTCTCTCTCTCTCTCTCTCTCTCTCTGGCCCTTTCCATATAATAATGGCATCCTGGCATGGGGATGCGAGAGGAGGCGGATCGCTAAGAGGCTTCCACGTGAAGTTGTCATGGTTCCATCCTTCTCGCGTTGCCAGCTTGCACAATTGCAGGGTATATCATTGATGGAGATTCTCCATCAATAACCCCTGATCCTGCAATGCTCCTGTCCTTCCTGGCCATGTGGGAGGGCCAGAAGAGTGATAGAGATGCTTCCTTCCCCAACACAGCATGGGAAAGAGCCCGGCTGCACTGCAAAAGGAAGAGCCGTGTCTCTCATGCTCCCTTCCACAGGGAAATAGTCAGGTTTGGAGGGGAGAGTTCCCATTGCACTCCCTTCCCAGCAAAGGCACTGCTGGGATCACAACCAGAGGACAATGGGATCAGGTAAGATGTAGGAATGACCTTTGTTTTCACAGCTGACATATAAAGAAGCTGATAGTGGGGCATTTCTGACCCAAGTCAAAATCTGGAAAATTTTAGGTATACTTAGATCACACTGCAAACAGTATGACTTTAAACACCTAATGGTTGATTTCGATTTCATATGTATAACATTTCAATGGCATCTTTCAAATATCACAGGTTTAGGCAGAGAAAACAGGAAAGAAACATTCATTCAAAGTATAAAAGCACAAGGCAGTAAACATTACTGAAACTTCTAAGTATCAATGCAATTGGCTGACCTCTTGTTTCCATTGTTTCAGGGCTGAGCAACACTGGGAGCAGTTTTGGGGTTTGCTTTGGGACCCTTCAGCACAGACAGTCAAAAATGTTTGAAAACTATAAATTTGTATATGTGAGAACTGCTGTGGTTGAGGGATGTGTTTTCCAAAGAGGGAATATAGTGAAGGAAAATAGTGAGTGGCCATTGGAACTCTAAAGGGCAAGTAGAGTGGCATGATATTCATGACGGTATGAGAAAGAGGGAAGTTCCCAAACTGTCCCTCAGCTCAAATAGTTCAGATAACCATGGCAATAGGTTTGCTGGGTTGCAAATGCCAAACTATTCAAAGTGATAACAACTGGGCTTGGTCCTGGGCCCTTTTCGCATGGCATTTTCCATGAGAAAGGGCGCCTGGAGCGTCGCACGATTGTGAGGAGCAATCTGCACAACACACTCACAATCGCGTGATTCTCCAGGGGCCGGCAGACGCCAATCGCACACCTTTTCATTTTCATCTGGAAGCTGAAAATGGTGCGCTATTTCGCATTGCTCCTGGGCCCCGCGCACACTTACCTGGTATGCGGAGGCTCTGGAGTCACGCAGGTTGCAGTTCCTGCCACAGCGCAGCCTGGGAAACTCCCAGACCAAGCTGCGGAAGGAAGAGGTGGGGCTCTCATGCGAGCAGGCAACTCATGCGGAGCCGAAGGACCCCAAACGTGAGAGCCTCTCACCAGAGGCTGCTCGCGCGATCCCTGCACCCCAGCACTGGAAGAAGGTAAGGTGTGGAAAGGGCCCTGGATGTTGGCCTGGCCTATTACAGAAACTATGGCCTTTCCACACCTTACCTTTTTTTGGCACTGGGGTGTAGGGAATGCACGAGCAGCCTCCAGCAAGAGTCTCTCGCTTCCCCGCTGTTCAGCTCCGCACAAGCTGCCTGCTCCCAAGCAGGCAGCATGACAGCCTCGCCTCTTCCTTCTGCAGCACAGCCTGGACGTTTCCCAGGTTGCGTTGGGCAGGAAGCGCGACCGCTGCAACTCCAGCGGTTCCGCACACATGGCAAGTACACACGGGGCCCTGGAGCGATGTGCAATTGTGTACCATTTTTGGTTGAAAGCTGAAAATGAAAAAATGCATGAGTGGCGCCTGCCCTACCCTGGAGTGTTGCACAATTGTGAGTGCGTCGTGCAGATCGCTCCTCACAATCGCGCAACACTTGAGTGGCCCTTTCGCATGGCAAATGCCATGCAAAAAGGGCCTAAGTTGGATAAAGCTGAAGGGAAGGAAGTTAACGTCTCTCAACTTTGACCACTGGAGATCTCTGTGCAGCAGCAGGTGGACCTAAGAAGGTGGAGATATGGTGTTGCAATGATCTATTAGAATTTCCATCGCTCATGCCAGGTGCTGCTCCACAGTTTACAGGGTTTGAGTGAGTGCATCTAAAAGAGGGTACCTGGGTAAAATATGAATACTTTTGATGTACTCTCCACCTCTTAGCGGCTCAACAGTTCCCCTTTCTGAGCTACCTGAACTAGTTTTTAAACTGATATGGGAATCTTCTCAATTTGTTGTTACTCAGGACTTCATACCCTCCATGACAACAAAGGGTCTATTCCAAGTGAAGTTTGGAAGCATTCATGATGCAAGACCTGTAGACCTGACTTTGTGTGCTGGGGTGGAATGATGTTAGTCTTGATATGAAGGAGCTCCTTGTACTGAAATGCAACAACAAAAACAACAACAGTTATTATTTCTTACCTTCCTTTCACCATGGATCAAGGTGAGGAACAACAGCATAAAATACATAACATCTCTTAAAAACTCATAAACCAATTAAAAAAACATTTTAAAAGATCATATCAGACCAGTACATTTAAAACAGTTCACACATTAAAATCATAATTTAAAAATCATCTGGATAGACCTGCGAAAAGAGACTGGTCTTTACTGCTGTTTTAAATTCAGATAGTGAATTCAGCTGTTGAATCTCTTCTGGCAGGTTATTTCACAGTCTAAGGGTGGTTGAAGAAAAGTGTTCTGGGTAACAGTTGCCAGCCTAATCCTGGCTGAATGGAAGAAATGTTCCCCAGAGGATGTGAGTGTACAGATTATACAGGAAGAGGTGATCATATAGCTAACCTGAACCCAAATCATGTAAAGTTTTAAAGGTAACAACCAACACTTTGCACCAGGCCCGGAAACTAATTGGCAGCCAGTGGAGTGCTTTTAATATTGGTGTAATATGACCACTCCTAGATGTACCAATAACCAATCTGGCTGCCATATTTTGAACTAACTGAAGTTTCCTAAGTTGGTACAGAGGTTGCCCAATGTACAGCACATTTCAGAAATCAAGCCTTGAAGTTACCAGTGTGTACACTAACATCTTTAGATCTTCCAGCTCTAGGAAGTGGTGCAGCAGCTGATAATAGGCACTCCTGGTCATCACATCTATCTGAGCTGTCATTTGGAGTGATGGATCCAAGGAACACCCCAAAGCTGCAAACACAATTCTTCAGCAGAAGTGTAACTCCATCTAGGACGGGTTGAGCCACCTCCAAACCCATGTTAAGACCCTTGAGAGTAAACAACTCCATCTTGTCTGGATTCTGCTTCAGATGTTTTCCCCCGTCATCCCACCCATTACCCCCTCCAGGTGTTTTTTCAGAGGAGACAACACTAGCGTTAGATGAGGCTGCCTTTGAAAACATGGAGAAACATCTTTGGGTGTTATTAGTGTACTGATAGCACCCCAGCCTCTGCCTTCAGATGATCTCTCACATAGCCATATAGTCATGGACAGATCACTACCTCATGGGATTTGGACTCATGGCAGGGATGGGAGGGGACATTCTGTATGCTCCAACATTTTCAGAAACATGTTTAAATTGCAATCAAAGAGAACACCTTCTGCTTGGCTGTGCACAGGTTCTGGAATTCTGTTTCTTGAGGAAAGCTCATCACATTGCATGTGCATGCGCGCACACACGCGCACACACAGCAGTTCCTTGTAGGATATTTAAAATTTTCATTTTCAGTAAAGCTGCATTTACTGAAGAGATTAACAGAAGAAGTCGTCAGATTAAATTATTTTTATGGCTGTCTGTATGTGTTTTTTTCCCCCCTCTGTTGTTTTAGTTTCTAGATTCTTCTTAAGTATTTTAAATGGGTATGTTACTGTTTTAATTATTATAAGTCTCAACATGATTTAGGTGTAATCTGACATTTTACCCTGCATATATGGGACTCCTCATTTAATTCAATGAATAATAGATGCTATTAAAGTTAATCCACATTAAAATTGGGTATGTCCATTAAGATGAATGGGGAAGAATTTTGCAAACAGAGGAACAGATATACACATTGCAGCTCCATACCAACAAACATTTGCTAAGGCAAGGAATTTATCTAGCATTACATACTTTGAAGAACATCCCAAGTTTCATGTAACATGCTGACATAATATATATTAGTATCATTGATGAAAGAAACCAGTCCAAATTATGCACTGAATTTCATTCTGGATATGTATTTAGGGAAGCCATCTTTCTGTCCTTTTCACATGATGTTTATAGAGAATGAGCTGACAGAATGAGTGAATAACATTAAAATTTGAATTACACTGTTCTTTCTAAATTATGATTCTGGCAAATCTGGGCATTGACAAATGAGTAATTGTGCAAAGATTTAAAATATATTTATAATGTTTAACAGTTGCTGATCATTTATGATGTTCAATGAGGGAAGATTTCTATTATTATGTAATCCATCACCAGTAATACTGATAGATTTTCACAGGATGAACCTTTTGAGGAATTGTTCCACTTGGCCTGATGCAACACATTAGAAAATATTGAGGTTGGCAGTACTGGGAATCAAAAGCAGAGGTACCAGCTAAGTCCCACTTGTCTTTCTTTTTTTTTCTTTTTCTTTTTTTTTTTTTCTTGTAGATTATCCTGACCTTCTAATCATATCTGTTGATAGCCCCACTGAATTAATGAGATGTACCTATTCACCATTCATCAATTTATAGAATGAGAAGAGTCAACTCTTGAATGAGTCTACTCTAACTGGGGCTAACTAATAGGATTCAGGCCTTCATGGGGCAAATGGGAAAATGAGAATAGCCATATCAGACTACTTTGCTGTTATGAGAAATAATAATTACTTCATATGTTAGGAAGGTCTGTCCTGAATAAAGTGTGAAGAATAGAACCTGGAAGCAGGAGTGTCCAGAAAGGGGGTACATGACATATGCCCTAGAGCTTGGAAGGGCCTACAGAGTCAGTTTCATGTCTGTACTTCTGGGCCCTTCCATCCTTCCAAAAGCCAAGACTGCAACCTGGATTCACTGATTTTTCCAGCAGCACTGAGAAACTAGGGGGTGGACAGATGAGAGATGGTTTGTCATATGGCTGTCTCCCCTGGAAGGAAGGAAGGAAGGAAGGAAGGAAGGAAGGAAGGAAGGAAGGAAGGAAGGAAGGAAGGAAGGAAGGAAGGAAAACAAACTGGTTGACTGGCTTTCAGATCCTTTGTTGTTGATGATGATAAAAATGAGTGTTAAGAGTTCCTATATCTAACCTGGCTTTCTACTAGCTGTGGCTTGCCTTCATGAATTAATTACAAAGCTCAGGCATGAGATTTGTATAACCTGTATAATAACTATGGCCAAATCACAAAATATTAAATCCCTTCAATGTACATCCAGCTTCAAATCTCGCCTCTCCTAAAAAAAAAAATTATACTGTTGAGTATTGAGAATAAAATTATGATATCAGGAAAAAAAACTCTGGGATTTTTTGTGTTGGCACTTTTTCCCTTGCCACACTGGCTAGTTTTAGATTGCAAATTCTGGGGTTATCTGAGCTAACATGATATTCATTGTGATTTAATATCTTTTTTAAAAAGTTATTTATATCCCACTTTTCCCCCAATACTGGCTTACAAATTATTAAAATAAATTAAAACAATGCTGAAATAAAAAGAGAGATGTGAGTGACAGGGTAAAACTAGGGATACACTTTATTAAACGGTTTACAAAACCTCTAACCTGCAGAGTGGCCTTCCTAGTGCAGAAAATGACAAAGGTTGAAGGTTTGCCCAGCTTCCCTCTCACCATAAAGGATGAGCTACCTAGGCCTTGCTGCTGTGCTTCAAAGTAGTCTAGTGGTTGCCTATTCCAATGGGAGGCTCCACCGCATACATTGCCCCCCAAAACCCAATGACCCTCTTCCCCAGCCAGTTGACCATGGCTTGCACTCCTAGGCCCAATTAGTTATTGGTCACTGTTCACATCATCCGGGAGGCAGCTCAAAATATGTAACTGAGGTGGCCCATCATAAGTTCTTTAAAAGCCACAACAGTTGGCAGAACTGCACAGCTCAATATTTTTCAGCCCCAGGCAAAGGGCAGACATAATGTTTCTGTGATGTTGACCCCAAAGTCTGGTCTTGTATATTGCAGCTTCTGATAGCACTGTTGCTGCTGCTGTGGAAGCTGAACCTAGTGTCTTCAATTGGTACCACATGGTGGGGCTGGGTTCCTCATGTTGAAATAATACTTCCACCCATGAATCCCAATGGGTCATGAAGTGCTATAGTATCCAAACAGGGCACACCCATACCTGCCCACAACTATCCAACGTAATGATCTGTACTTTACATCTTTTTTACAGCCCCTGCAGCATACTTCTCACCCGGTCTTGGTGGGCATGCCCAGAGCAATTGCTTTTGGATAACACTATCAGTTCACTAACCTGGAGTGGTCCAAGAGAGCCAATAATGAGTTGCATGGAACAAAGAAGTTTCAGAACCAGAACTACAAATGGACTCCTATGTGCTACACAACCCCCTGAGAATCTTTGGGGAAAATGGAAGACTGGAAGCCTTCTTGATGCCGTCCTGCTTGGACCAGGCTTCCAGCATTTTCTTCACTTGAAAAAAAAATCATCATTTGGGTCCAGTCTGCCCCTTGATTGTTCCCAGAAGGCCAAAGCCAATAGCTTAGATCTAATAGATCTAACAAATGCTTCAAGATAATAAAAAAATTCCATGATGAGGTCTACCAAGACTCCCCCTAGGTCTACCTGTTGTCAGAATGGTGTGAACTCAATGGCTATCCTGCTTATTTAGTCTCTGTAATAGGTAGCACAGTTTTGTCTTGTTATTGTCCTCAAAATTTCACCGCTCCAACTATCCAGCATGTCTCCACTACAGCTTGGAGTGTTCTATCTATTTACAAGATAGAGTCGTTCTCAAATGTCAATGCCATTCTTGATCCAAGGGGAAATTGTGAGCAAGGAACAGAATGTTAAAATAGAGACACTGAAAGGTAAGCACTCTTTACTGAGACCCTTTTCTCACCTTACCTTTTCACACTGCTGGGTTGGGGTTTTAGCACGAGAAGGCTTGGGAGGAATGCTGCCACGTCCCTGCTGCTTCGGCTCCGCTGCACCTTCCTGGTCGTGCGAGCGCCCCACCCCTTCCTTCACCAGTGCAGCCTGGGAGTTAGAGGCTGCACTGGGGCAGGAAGCGCAATCGGCACGGCTCAGGAGGCTTCGCATGGCAAGTAAGTGTGTGCAAGGCCCCAGAGCGATGAGCGACCATGCAGCATTTTCGGCTTTGAGCCGAAAATGAAAAGATGCGTGTGCGGTTTGTGACAGGCCCTTGAGTGTCGCGTAAATGTGAGTGCATCATGCAGACCACTCCTCACATTTACGCGACGCTCAAGGGGCCCTTTCACTTCAAAAATGCTGTGTGAAAAGGGCCTGAGACAATTACGTGGTGGATCTGGCCATCAAGGAATTAATACCATTTGGCCAGGTTATGACACATAAATAGATGAAAACTCCTCAGCCCATATCCGGACTGCAACTACAATAGGGGGAAAAAATTCAAAGTCAGGTCACAGGTGAGGCTGCCTCTTTCCACTCAAGCAGCCAGTCACCTTCAGCCCCTGAAAAGTGCCATAAATCCCGAAGAACAGAGAAAACCTGAAACTTGGATTTCTGTCTTTTTCTCCCATTCTGAGACACAATATTGGAACAGTATTTTCCCTTCTCTTAGCCTCTTTTTATTTTTTAGTATTCTAGTGCTACACTGCATCAGCACTGTTGCACTACAACTATATGACTCTTTAAAAAGTATTAAAAATTTGAAATATAGAAGATTTTTGCCTCCAAGGCCATAGGACCACATCAGCAAACTGTGGCCCATTTTTAAGCTGTCTTGAGTCCCATTCCAGGGAAAAGATGGGATAGATAAAGAAATAAAGAAAAGATTTGAAAACTTTATGGAAGAGTGCTAATGCAGACCCAAGAAACGGCTACAAGCCACCCTCAAAAGAATTCCATGAGTGGGTGGGGTGGTAACAACAACTGGTGAAACCTGGCGAAACTGAAAAAGGTATATCACAAAAATTCATACTACTTGAGTTTAATCTGGAAGAGCCAAATTGTAAGAAAAATATCAGAACTTCTTTTCTTTATAACAATTCTTGATGCTGAAGATTAACCTGACACCTTACATATGTTAATTACAACTGATTTCCAATATTGTGTAGTGTTCTGTTGAGTTCACCTTGTGGATTCATACCTTTATGCTAAAGGAATATGCTGCCCGGAACATTTGTTATAGATTCAAGTCCAGTAACACAGAAAACGATCCAATTGAACCAGTTAGAAGTTATCCACTTTGACATACGATGTGAGACTAAGAAATTCAAAAGTTTGTGCTCCATCTCATGTGAGGAGTATCTATAAATTTTTCCCCCTGTTTGTCATAATAATTTTAAGTTTATTTTTAAAACAAAGGAAGTGCCAATATCTTTTTACATTTCTTAGATATGAAAAAGATTTACAAGCATAGTTGGCTGTTTTGAGGCAATAAAGGCTGCCAAATTTGAGATTGATCACTACAGTGAGTTTTATAGAAAAGCAGCTGTTACTTTTGGAGAGTATCCAGATAAAGGACACATTTGCAGCTTGTATTCCTTTTGAACTATTGTTCTGAAAGCACAGAGGGGGTCCCTCAGCAAGATCTGTGCAAAGTTTAGAATAATACATCTATCATTTGTGTGTGCATGTCTGAAAGGTGAGTTCTCGAATTGGGAAGAAGGATTTGTTTTCCCTTCCCCCTGTTTGTGGGTTTTTGTAGAGTTGTGATATTCTCTTTGGAAGAAGCCCTGGTCAAACTGGGTTGTTTTTGACTGATTCTGTATTTTTCCAAAGTAAAGTGGATCACCCTCTGGAAGTAACAGAACTGCAGTTGGGTGATAGTTAATGCTTTTTTTCTGGGATTCAAAATTTGGGAAGACATTGGGGAAGAGAGATCATCTTTTAGGTTCTGTTTATGTGAATCCGCAGTAGGGAAAATAAGGAGGGACACTGAGTGACATGATAGTCCGTATTCTGTTTCTAGAGGGCCTTTCCACACTACACTGTTATAGTTCTATTATTCCACTTTTAACATTCTATGGAATCCTGTGTTTGTAATTTAGGGAGGGGCCTTTAGAATTCTCATCCACAGAGCTCTTTGGCCTCAGTAAACTACAAATCCCAGAATTCCAGAGGTTGTTGAAGTTGAATAATAGCACTATAACAGTGTAGTGCAGAAAGGCCCAAGGACATATTTTACATTTCTGCACTACACTGTTACACTACTATTATTCTACTTTCATATAGTGTGGAATTCTGGGGTTTATAGTTGATGCTTCTCTAGCACCATTTCCCCCTTCTATTTCTATCATGTCTTCAAAGTCACTTGATGATAAAACTATTAAGTGGAACAACATCACAACACTTCATAGTTAGTTTGATTTGGGTATGTGATTGCAACAATAAAAGAAAATTAAGACATTGGAGTGAGGGAAATGGTTCCTAAGTCAGGGACCATGGGTGATCACTGCTAGTTAGGGACTGTACTGTTAACAGAATGACATCATGGAGCTGTTTTCACTAGACAGTTTTGACTACATGTTGATTTCACTACAGCTTAAAAAAACATCAATTCAGAGTGGGAAGTGCTTCTAGCATAGGTGTACTCTTTTCAGACTGATTGCTGAACAACTGTTGAAAGGATATGGACGCTTGTGATTCCAAAAATGATTTTGAAAAATGCAGGACATGCTTTCAGCTGAGTCTTGAAAAACATGCATTTTATTAAGCAATAGATGACACAAGTCACTGAAGTTTTGCTGTATTGTTGCCAAAGTCAGTAGCTGATTGCCATCAGTTCATTGAATCCTGCAGCAGTATTGAAACTTTTCAAAGGACAACACTCTGGTCTTATGTATTTAAACTCTGACATGCTTTTAAATTTAATGGGACTGACTGTCCAATTTTCTTTTTTTTTAAAAAAATATTTAACCTATATCCCACCTTTCTCCTTATACAGGATCCATAGTGACTTGCAAACAAAGGGGATGTAATTCTTCATGAAAGTTTCTTCTTGAAGGAATTTCTGCAGGGGAAACAGCATTTTCTGCACAGAAAATATTTCTCTGTTTCCTGCACAGAAAAGGTTTAGTGTACTTATTAAACATGTGTGAGTTTTGTGCAGAGTAAGTCCTGAATTGTGAAAATTCTTCTCAGTCCAGGATTCTTCTCATCAGGGTTTCTCAACGCTTGAAAAGTGTGGTTTCTGACCATTCTGTAAATAATTTTGAATATTCTTTCATCCCTACTGTCCAATAAGTGTGCGTAGGACTGCACTTTAAGACTGCAGTCCTTTGCCAATATAAACAGTGAATTCCTGTTGAACCCCATAGGATGAATTTTCAAGTAAATATGCATAAAGCTGGCCCTCATATGATAGATCATCAGTCAAGATTTTATTGTGACTCGCATTTTTTTTAGAAATAAAAAAGAGGATTACATTTGACAGCATTTCCTAAGAGCACAGACCTTTACAAGAAGTAAATCTCTTAGAACTAAATCTCTTTGTTTTCCATTGAGCTTACTCCAAGTTGTGGGTTGCAGGATAAATGACTAAAATGGGAGCAAAGTGTTAAAGTGAAAAATGTGAATACAGTAAGGCTTTAAAAATCAATATTTCCAATTAAGAGTGGAAATAAATTCTTTGCCATATCAACTTGTGCTGTGATATGGTTTGTGCCTAGGTAGTAAAAATGATGTGTTTGGGGCCTAATGAACTGTTCTGTAGTCCTCTGCGCTCTCCCTTGGTCTCTAATTTGCTCTTTAGTCACATCGCCTGTTTGCAAATGCAGCTGCTGCTGTCATATTTAATGTAATCACAGAAGGAAATTAGTATTACAGCAAGGCAGCTTGCTTCTTCTTCCTGGGAACCTGTTTTCTTAATAGCTTTAAGCTGTTGGTTGAATAAAAGGATGTTTATTCTGTCTCACCTTTCCATGTCTTGATGGTCTGCAGTAAACTGCAACATAGGCAGCATAGTTGCATATTTCAGCATACGCTATAAGAAATCTTTCTTGAACACAACCTCCCCCCCCCCAATTATATTGTGGTCTATACTTAAATGGTTCAGCATTCATTCTGCTTTAACGAGGTTGATGTCATTCTGTTACATTAACACCCCCTTTCTATGAATTAGATTTTCGGAAACCTATTTTTCAATCTATGGATTTCTCTTTAATTTAGCTATCGGTAGGCTGGCAATAACAAATAAAAGAGAGGGGGAAATAAATTGGGTCATCCTTTTGCTCTATGTCAGATTGGCTGACCTAGCTGGTATGGTTATCTGCCACTGCGTGGCTGACACATTTATTTGTTTGATCATTTTTATAAGCTCACCTTTCTACCATAAAAGAGCTCCAAGACAGCTGACAGATGCAAAAGAAATAAAATATGAACTAAAATGTTGTGATACATTTCAACTGCAAAGCTATGAAAAAGCTACAGCATGAGAAAAATTAGCAGCAGAACTCATTGGCACCAGTTGGATTGGCTCTGCTCCTCGGGTGCCATTTTTTTTAGTCATTTGGTATACTTAATTATTAGGTTTAAAAGTAAGAATCATACTGATCAATAGGATTGACCTGTGTGAACTCAATGTGACTTGAAGGGCCTTTCTGTACTACACTGTTATAGTGCTATTATTCCACATTCAACATCCTGTGGAATTCTGGAGTTTGCAATTTAGGGAGAAGTATTTAGAATTTTCAGCCAGAGAGCAATTTGGCCTCAGTAAACTATAAACCCCAGAATTCCACAAGATGTTGAAAGTGGAATAGTAGCACTACAACAGTGTAGTGCAGAAAGGCCCTTAAATTACATGATACTTCTTTCAGAGGTTGAGATTGAAGATCACACTACATACTACTTTAAAATCATGGCAAGCTTTGCTACATTTGTTCCCTTTTTCTTCAATAAGCACAGGTGACCCAGTCTAAATTGGGACCCAATATGGCATGTTGAGGAGCTTTACCTCTTTCCCCCTTCTGCTATCCCAATCCCAATCTCTCTTCCCTACTCCATGCTTGCAGTTTCCATTGTCATGAACCATCAAAACAAACAGGTCACTTTTTTTACAAAGTGCAGAGCCCCTAATCCAGGGGTGTAGATATGAATGAGGGATGAGGGCACTGACCATCCAAATAAGAATTCTCACATGAAATTTTTCTTCAGTCCCCAAATTTCTAGTGTTGCAGAGGTGACACCCTGAAAATCATTCACACTTAGGCCCTTTCCGCATGGCATTTTCCATGTGAAAGAGGGCCTGGAGCGTCATACGATTGTGAGGAGTGATCCGCATGACTCACTCACAATTGCGTGATGTTCCAGGGGCTGGCAGGCACCAATCATGCACCTTTTCATTTTCAACTGGAAGCCAAAAATGGTGCGCTATCGCGCATTGCTCCCGGGCCCCACATGCACTTACCTGGTGTGCGGAGCTTCCGGAGCTGTGCCAGTTGCGCTTCCTGCCCCAGCACAGCCTGGGAAAGTCCCAGGCTGTGCTGCGGAAGGAAGAGATGGAGCTATTGTGCGAGCGGGCAGCTTGTGCAGAGCCGAACGACCTCGGACACGAGAGCCGCTCGCTGGAGGCTGCTCTTGCAATCCCTGGATCCCAGTGCCAGAAGATGGTAAGATCCAGAAAGGGCCTTTGAATTCTTATATTTGTTGTGTTCACCTTCCCTTGATATCTTTAACCGGCCTTTTTCTTTGGATAACTAAGATGTATTTCTAAATGCTCAGCTGAAGTTTTAAGTTACTGTGATGCTAGAACTTTGGAGACTGAAGGGAAATTTCATAGAAGAAGGGCCAGAATTCTTTGTCTTACAGACAAAACGTGAGAGTGTCTTTATTTATTTAAAAGGACATACTGGCTGGAGGGCCCTGAGTACTGTAGTAAAAGAGTAATTTTTCCAGGTTGTGCTCTGTGAGAGCTGGAGGACACCAAATCTTCTCATAAAACATATGGCAGAAGGCACTGCTGTGCTCAGGCTACCTTTTAAGGAAGGCTTTCTACTAGAAATGATTCTACTACTGAGATAGACCAGAAAAGCTCCAATGAATTCTAGGACAGAACAACAACAACAACAACTGTTTCACAGAGTACATGGACATCTATGCTTTTTCTGGAGTTATTTGTGGGCCATTTCATACTGTGCAGCTATAACACTATGATTTAGCTTTAAGTGCCATGGCAACGTCCTGTGGAATCTTGGTGCCTCATGAAATATTGAGTCCAAAGAACTGCTCAGTGCTAGATTTCCAGCTAAGATAAATCTTAACTTTAGTTTTTCTTTGTAGTTTGTAATCTGTAATTTGGTTATATGATGCAAATGGTTCAGAGAGTACGTCAGCAAGTTCCCTCAGTACTCCCGGATACTTCTAGCCTACCTGACTAGTTCAGACTCATTTTTTGAAACTGCCTTTTCGATGTTCTCCATACTATTGCTTTTTATTTCTAAAGTGAGGATTAAGACTCTCCTTCAATTTTCTGCATGTTTTCAAAGGTTAGCTTCCCCAAAGAAAGGATCCTTTGGTATTTTGTCAACCATCTCTCTTCAGTGCATTCCACTCAATGTTCTCGTTTCCTCACCAATAATTCATCCACTTCTATTGTTACTTTGTTCCTGTGTAATTGAAGGAAATAAATGATGTGTTATATTAATCTCTCATCTTGGAGATCAGTGGATATATTGTAAAATTTATTCATAAATCAAGGTGATCTGACTTCATCAATTTTGCTTATCCCAAATACTCTTTGATCTGAAGTATTCTTATGTTTGTGCTTTTTTTTTCCTGACAGTGTGTTTGACAATGCGGGTTATTCTCATCTGTGTGAGGCAAGTTAATAAAATTTTCATATTGTTGAATTGCTTATCTTTTGGCCTTCTGGTTTTCAGATGTTAAAGTGTAGCACGAGAGCACTCATATATTTTATAAATTCATTGCTGCTATGGGTAGTAGAGTCTAAAAGGAAGACCCACTTTCTAGATGAAGCTGTAGGGCTGAAATACATAGTACCTAATAAAATATAGTTATTCTAAGCTTTGAATTAGGATTTAAACCATACTACTTCAGTCCAAGTATTATTTCATTGTAATCTGTTTTGCATGTCTGCATGGATGAATCTTACTCATTTTCTTGACCAGGCATTTGAGCATGTGGTAGCTTGGCAACTTTGGGCATTCCTGGAGGAAGCAGATCATCTGGACCTATTTCAGGCCAGGGTGTGACACTGAAAGAGACTCTGAGAGACAGACAGGGGACTGCTATGCTGTTGACCTTTCTGGGTGTCTCAGCTACTTCTGATACCATTGATCACAGTATCTTACTGGAACAACTTTGTCAGATGGGTGTAGGAGGCATTGTCTTTCAGTATTTCTGTTCTTAGCAGCAGGGCTAGTTCTAGAGAGTAGCATTGCAGCATTCTTTGCTCCACCTAATTCCCCTAGCCCAGTGGTTCTCAACCTGTGGGTCCCCAGATGTTTGTGGACTTCAGCTCCCGGAAGCCCTGAGCATTGACCATAGTGGCTGGGGCTTCTGGGAGCTGAAGTCCACAAACATCTGGGGACCCACAGGTTGAGAACCACTGCCCCAGCCCTACTCACCTTGAATGCCCAGAGGCCCTTTTTATATTGGAATGTGGCTGCAAGGCAGAAAAGGTAATTCACCCCTGTTGTGGATTATTAATAAGAACTAGTTAACCTTAATATTAGATGGCTACAGTATATTCAGAGAGCTACTCTTCTGAAGACTCTTCAGAAACTATATGTGGCCTGGCAAGGCTTTTGATAAGCATTAGCAACCATTTGGACCTCCTGCATAAGTGAGAAGAATTGTCCTGCCTTCTTTGGACACTAGCATTGTGTGTTTCTGGGGGCCATGTGCTCTTTAAATGGCAGCATAGAAGTAAGCCTCTATGAATGTATACTTAATAGGAAGAGAAGGAGGAAGGAGAGAGAAGAAGCAAAGTGTTTGCTATGGCAGCATCCCTGATAGAAAATAGATGTACAAATGTGCCATGTGATTCAAACTGACAGCTTAGTAAGTGGGAGGTCAGACTTCCTTCCACATCCATGAGAGCCATATTTGGGTCACTTTTCCTTTGTGCTTCACACTACAGCTCTTTAGTTCACTGTTGCTTGTTCATTGCTAGCTGATCATGTGACAGATACTTCTTGAATGATAAACCCTTTGATGCTACAAGGTATCATCTTGTGCTAGAAATAACTTGGCCTCTCTTCTCACTGGACTCAGAGTGCAAAGGCAATATGTTCTCCTAGGTAAGAGTACATGGAGATGGAAGAATTGGGAGTTATAAACTTTTAACACGAACATTTATTGTCTGGGTTTGGTTTTTGTTTTTGTTTTTTCCCCAGATTTGTTGCCAGTTTCAAGTGGGCTGGAAGAATGGCAAGACTTTGGCTTCTGTGGTTTTGCTTTTTCTACAACTCACTTAACCACAGAACAATCCTTTCTTGCCTTTACCAACACAGGAGCTAGGGATAACTGAGAAATTCAGTTTATAGAACTTTAAAAGTAGACATACATAACCAGCACCTTCCAGATCAACAAAACAACAGATGCCGTCTGTGGCTGGCGAGCTGCACATTTGGAGACTGCTGATGTATGTTATGAAGGCAAAGAAGTAGTAATTCACAAATGTACACATTTGAAAAATTCACATACACACAAACCATTTGAAAAATTCATACACACACACACACACACACACACACCCCTAAAACATGCAGAAACACACCTTAATCATTTGGAGAATGTTTTAAAATACAAAGCAAAATAAATACGTTATTTCTATCTTCCCATGATGCTGCTGTGAGGTTCATAGAGCATCATAGAATTAGAGAGGACCACAATGGCCATCTAGTCCAAAACCCTTCCATGCAGGAATCTGCAAGTAAAACAACCCTGAGAGATGGCCATCCAAACTCTACTATTTCCAAAATAGAAACCATTGCATCCATCTGACCGCTTTAGCAACATGAAAGAAGCCATGCAGATACAGCCCCCATTTGACTTTAGTAACATATGAATTGCACCTAAGTTATTGAGCAAATTCTCTGCAAGTTTCAAGCTACCTTTACATACTTTAATCTGCCAAAAGGACCAAGAAAAAGTGTTTTTCCCTAATAATCTTTGGCCCAGCAATTGATTTTGAGGCATAGCAGTGTCATGCCTGTTTATGTGTTTCACACTTGCCTTGGATCATTTGGCTTTTACTCCATGCTACAGTGTAGCGAAATGGTAGTTTTATACTTTAAAAACAAAAACAAACTGCTAGTGTTATACTTTAAGAACAAAACAAAAATGTTTTTACATAGTCACATAGATAAATTTACATTTTATTCCCTTTGTAAAATTCCATGCAAGAATGGGGATAAGTGGCTTAGAGCATAGTCCCTTGCTATTTTATACTCCGATGTAAGGATGGAAAATAAATGTCAAAGCACAGCAGTGTCAATTGACCAAGATTTTTTCTTTTTAATATTTTATCCAATTCATATTTTGCAAGAGTGATCACATAGCTTTCAGTTTCCTGTCATTTGGAGGAAGCTGCAAATGCCAGAATCCTGTTTTTCATCTTTGGATTAGTTACAAGTAAATGAGCATGGCTAAAAATATGTATATTTGAGAAATGAACATGAGCATACTTTTATTAGTTGGGGGAGTGGTTAAAAAAATCCACATGCAAAAAGATCTTGAGGAAGATAATGCAAATAGGATAAGAATTTTCTGAGAATTCACATTTTGAAAGAAGGTAACAAGAATAAAACAGCTTCAATAAGACTGTACATCCTAAAAATGGATACCACACAACTATACATCTTCAGAATTTCATCCACTCAGTAAGATGCCACACAGAAGTTTCTTGAAGAAAAGTATTCTTTATTTTAAAAGGCAGAGAAATAGAATCATAGAATCATAGAATTGGAAGAGACCACAGGGGCCATCCAGTCCAACTCCTTGCCATGCAGGAACCCACATCAAAGCACTCCCAACAGATGGCCATCCAGCCTCTGCTTAAAAACCTCCAAAGAAGGAGACTCAACCACACTCCCAGGCAGCATATTCCACTGCCGAACAGCTCTGACCATCAGGAAATTCTTCCTGAGGTTCAGGTGGAATCTCCTTTCCTGCAGCTTGAATCCACTGCTCCCTGTCCTAGCCTCTGGGGCAGCGGAAAACAAGCCCTTCCCTCCTCGACATGACATCCCTTCAAATATTTAAACATGGCTATCATGTCCTCTCTTAACCTTTTCTTCTGCAGACTAAACGTACCCAGTTCCCTAAGCCGTTGTTCATAGGGCATGTCTTCCAGACCCTTCACCATTTTGGTTGCCCTCCTCTGGACATACTCGAGCTTGTCAATATCCTTCTTGAATTGAAGTGCCCAGAATTCCAAATTAGGTCTAACCAAAGCAGAATAGAGTGATATCATTACCTCCCTCGATCAAGATACCATACTCCTATTGATGCAGTCAAGAATTGCATTGGCTTTCTTGGCTGCCGCATCACACTGCTGACTCATGTTCAGCTTGTGATCTACCAAGACTCATAGATCCCTTTCACACGTACTGCTATCCATCCACGCGTCCCTCATCCTACATTTGCGCATTCCATTTTTCTGCCTACGTGTAAGACTTTACATTTTTCTCTGTTGAAATTCATTTTGTTAGCTTTGGCCCAGCTCTCCAATCTGTCAAGGTCATTTTGAACTTTGATCCTGTCCTCTGGCATATTAGCAACCCCTCCCAATTTGGTGTCATCTGCAGATTTGATCAGCATGCCCTCTATTCCTTCATCCAAGTCATTGATGGAGATGTTGAATAGCACTGGGCCCAGGAGAGAACCCTGTGGCACCCCATTAGTCACTTCTCTTCAGAATGAAAGGCAGCCACTGGTGAGTACCCTTTGGGTTCAGTTGGTCAACCAATTACCAATCCACCTAACAGTAGTCCTGTCCAGCCCACATTTTACTAGCTTCTTTGCAAGAATGTCATGAGGAACTTTGTCAAAGGCCTTACTGAAATCAAGATATGCTACGTCTACAGCATTCCCTTCATCTATCAAGCTTATAACTCTATCGTAAAAAAAGATAAGATTAGTCTGGCATGACTTATTTCTTAGAAATCCATGTTGACTTTTAGTGATTACGGCATTGCTTTCTAAGTAATTACAAACCGATTGTTTAATGATCTGCTTTGGGATCTTTCCTGGTATTGATGTCAGGCTGACAGGCGATAATTATTTGAGTCCTCTTTTTTCCCTTTCTTGAAGATGTGGATGTTTCTGCTTTTCTGAATTTTCTCCTGTTCAGGCAAAGACATGTAGACCAATAGCTCCCATAGATAAAACGTTGGATACAGAGAGAGAGAGAGAGAGAGAAATACTATCTCAGTCAAGATTATAAGAGCCTAAGTCATGATGCCTGGGGTACTCTACAGCAGTCTCTTTCTAATCTAAAATTTGCAAGTACTGGCTTTTCTTTAAGGATTCCACATCTGTTGGGCTAAACCGATTAGTCCATTGAGGTTACACATACATTAGGACAACTTCCACACTACACTGTTATAATGCTATTATTCTACTTTGAACAACCTATGGAGTCCTGGGGTTTGCAGTTTAGGGAGGGGCCTTTAGAATTCTCAGCCAGAGAGCTCTTGGGCCTCAGTAAACTACAAACCCCAGAATTCCATAGGATGTTGAAAGTGCAATAATACCACTATAACAGTGAAGTGTGGAAATAGCCTGGGAAAGATGGATCAATAAAGACATACAACAGGAGAAGGTCATACCAAAATAGGCCTGATTTTTGTGCATGAAGGGGTAGTGGTGGAAAGACTTGCAAACCAGTACAGAATTAACATGGGAAAAGAATGCTGATGGGATTCTGGGAAATGTTAAACAGTTAAATTAGCAGTTCTTCACATCCCTATTTAAATGTAAGTCCCACTAATTTAGTGGGACTTGCTCTCTAGTAAGCATGCATAGGATTGTGACTGTCCAGCCAAGTCATATGCATATTTACTTTAAATTTGCATGGCTCATTTCCAAGAAAGAAGGGTGTAGTACTGCACCCATAGGGCACATTCTTTTATACATCTTCCTGCTACTTGTTTATCATTCTGTGATCTGTGAATTAGGTTCACTAATGCAATAAAACATAACTTTATTTCCTTGTTCCCACCCCTACATTCCTGATGGGTATTCATAAACCTGCTCCTATATTTAGAACATTCTAGCCATAGCTAGAAATATGTTTGCTTTCTATCAGGAATAAAAATGACAATATTCACAGGAATCCTAACAATTTTGGCAAGGTGTTTAAAAAATGCTACACTCTAAGGCAGCGTTTTTTAGCTGCATGTGATGTACATGTGATGTACATTAACTGTATACGATGACATTAAAGACCGTGAATGTCAGGGTGATTGTTTCATGTTCCTTACTAGTGACAGCCCGTATACATTTCCCTTTACTTGTCCTCCCGAAGTCATTCCTTGAAGCATCACTGAATCAAAGGGCATTTAAAATTGATTGGTTTTGTCATTCTCTCTCCTTCTCATACACACAAATACACCAGAGAAAGACAGGACCAGGAAATCTGGGGAAATATGCAGTGCTCTGGATTTGCATATAAATATGTACGAATAATAAATATCGAACGAGAGAACCAAGAGTTCTGCAATGCAATCTTATAATGACCTAGCATGGTGTAATGATTAGAGTGCTGGGCTATGATCCTGGGAGACAAGATTTGAATTCCTGCTCAGCTATGGAAATCCACTGAGTGATCATACACAAGTCACACTTCTCTCAGTCCAAGAGGAAGGCAATGTCAACCTCTCCCCCCAAAAAACAACAAATTTTCACAAGAAAACCCTAGGATAGGGTCCCCATAAGTTATGGTTGCCTTTAAGGCACATAACTACAACAAATGCAATCTTGCTATTAAATGAGTTACTACATTTATCAATATTATAGCAGGGGGCCTTTCATACTACACAATTATAGCATTATGATTCTGTTTTAACTGCCA
Source organism: Iguana delicatissima (assembly GCA_948472985.1). Lineage (NCBI taxonomy): Eukaryota > Metazoa > Chordata > Lepidosauria > Squamata > Iguanidae > Iguana > Iguana delicatissima. The sequence continues at coordinate 635,003 of CAOKZL010000258.1, read as the reverse complement.
TGGCAACATCCTATGGCTTGTAATTTGGTCAGAGGCACTAAAGCTCTCTGGCTGAAAATTCTAAATGCCTTCTAACTGCCAGTCCTAGAATCATATAATCGAAGAGTTGGAAGAGACCACAAGAGCCATCAAGTCCAGCCCTTACCATGCAGGAATATACCATCAAAGCATTCCTGACAGATAGCTATCCAGCCTCTGTTTAAAAGCCCCCAAAGTAGGAGACTCCACTACACTCTGAGGAACTGTATTCTACCATTGGACTGCTCTTACCATCAGGAATTTCTTCCTAATGTTTAGAAGGAATCTCTTTTCCTGGAGTTTGAAGCCATTGCTCCATGCCCTAGTCTCTGGAACAGCAGAAAACAGGCTTGCTCCATCCTTCATATGACATCCTTCAATTGTTTAAACATAGCTATCATGCCACCTCTTAATCTTCTCTTTTCCAGGCTAAACCTATCCAGCTCCCTAAGTCGCTCCTCACAGAGCATCGTTTCCAGGCCTTCTACCATTTTGGCTGCTCTCCTCTGGACACTTCATGGCCCTTTCTGCACCTTACCTTTTTCCAGCACTTGGGTGCGGGGATCGCACGAGCAGCCTCCGGAGAGAGGTTCTTGCATCCCTGCTGCTTCAGCTCCACACAAGCTGCCTGCTCACACTAGAGCCCCACCTCTTCCTTCCGCAGTGCAGCCCAGGAGTTTCCCAGGCTGTGCTGGGGCAGGAAACACGACCTGTGCGGCTCCGGAGGCTCCGCACGCATGGTAAGTGCGCACAGGGCCCTGGAGCAATAAGTGATTGCGCACCATTTTCGGCTCCCAGCCGAAAATGAAAAGGTGCACAATCGGCCCCTGCCGGCCCCTGGAGCGTCACATGATTGTGAATGCGTCTTGCAGATCGCTCCTCACAATCGCTCGACCCTCCAGGCACCCTTTCGCATGGCAAATGCTGCGTGGAAAGGGCCTATGATTCCATAGGCTGAAACCAAGGCAGTTAAATTGAAATATAACACCACAGCTGCATAGTGTGAATGAACACAAGAAAGAATGATATAAATTTTATTACATATATAATAAGGTATAATAAGAATACTGTTTCTCTCACAGTTATAAAATCCTATTAAGTGAAAGCACTATTCCTGGTCCAATCCCAATCCCATGGCTGAATTACATGGGGAATCTTGTGTGCAATTGAACAATGAGAAAGATGCCAGCAACAGATCTTCAGAATTAATATTTCAAACTATTATCATTGTAGTTAAATGAGAATAGCTAACAGATACTGAACTACAAACATTAGATGTGTCTTAGATGACCATGTAAGTGACTTATTTTTTGACGAGTCGGTTGCAGCGCTTTATGAATTCGTGACTTGTTCCAACTCAGTGTTCGACCTGTACTGCAGAAATAACACTTTAATTACTCAAATGATGGATAGTAGAATTCAGTGCCTGTTATATTGTGCCTATTAGTTCAGCCCTGTTCTGTGATCAGGCTTCTAAACATATTATTCACAGATTAGGAGAGACAAAACACAGAAATAAATCTTTAGGAATAGAACTGGAAATGCAAAGAATATACTGTAGCTTTGCTTTAAAGTGTCTTTTAATCAGATAAAATTTGTTTGGTCTAAGAATATAAAAGCCAGAAAATAGATTTTGTTTATCTGATTTTTGATAAATCAGAGAAATTACAGAAATTAAATTAATTGAGGCGCATGGTGGGCTTTGCTTGTGGTATTTTTATCTTTATCAGTCAGTCAACAATATTTAAATACTTTCTCTGTTGCCCCATTTTGAAAAATAATAATTGTAGGCACATGTGTTTTATTAGTTAATCTTTGTTGTTCAGCCTGAATAAAACAGGCTGGTATACATTTCCAGCTACTTTGAGTTCCCAGAGGCTAATGACTTGTGCTTAAAAAAAAACAACCTCACAATTAAATTAACACCCTGCATTGGGGAAATTATATATGCAAAACAATATCCACAAAAGGGTTAAGAGGAAGAGGAGATAAAGAAGAGGCAAGTCAAACTTCCTAAAGGTGTTCTCTGAAAACAATTTCTAGAGACACAGAATCATAGGCCATTTCCGCACCAGCCAGCCCCCCAACTGCAAACCCCAGGATTCCATAGGATGTTGAAAGTGGAATAATCTCACTATAAAAGTGTAGTGCAGAAATGGCCATAGAGTCAGAAAGTTAGAAGAGGCCTTCCGCGCTATCAGGTCCAACCCCCTGCTCAGTGCAGGATCTCCAGCTAGAGCAGTGGTTCTCAACCTGTGGGTCCCCAGATGTTCATGGACTTCAGCTCCCAGAAGCCCTGAGCATTGATCATAGTGGCTGGGGCTTCTGGGAGCTGAAGTCCACGAACATCTGGGGACCCACAGGTTGAGAACAACTGAGCTAGAGTATCCCCAGCAGGTTACTGTCCAGCCTCCTTTTGAAGATGTCTAGAAAAGGAGGCCCCGACATCACCTCTCTAGGTAATTGTTTCCACTGGTGCTCTGGTCTCCCTGTCAGGGAGTTCGTTCTAATATTCAGTTTGAATCTACTCTCCGGTAACTTAAAACCACTAGACCTGGTTCTACCTTCTGAGGCAGGAAAGAACAAGCCTGCACCCTCCTCTTTTTTAGTGGCTCTTGAGGTATTTACCTTTCAGCCTTCTCTTCACCAAGCTGAACATGCCCAGCTCCTTCAACCTCTTTTCATATGTTTTGTCCATACCTCTTATCATCCTTGTTGCCCTTCTCTAAACTCTCTTCAACTTGTCTAGATCCTTCTTAAAATGAGGCACCCAGAACTGAACACAGTATTCCAAATGAGGCCTGATCAGAACAGAATATAATGGGAGTATTACTTCCCTTGACTTGGAAACTATTGCATGAATACAGACTAAAATGGCATTTTCCTTCTTTGCTGCAATATCACACTGCTGACTCATATTCAATTTATGATTAACAAGAATTCCCAGGTCCTTTTCACATGTGGTATTGCTGAGTCATGTATCCCCCATCCTAGACCTGTACGTTTGGTTTTTATACCCAAATTGTAGAATTTTGCGTTTGTTTTACGTTTGTTTTGCATCTGTTGAATTTCATTTTATTAATTTCAGCCTAGTTTTCTAGTTTATCAGGGTTGGTTTGAATTCTGTTCCTATCTTCCAATGTGTTAGCAACCCCTCCAAGTTTTGCATCATTGGCAAATTTGATAAGGATTCTTTCCAACCCATCATCTAAATCATTGATAAAAATATTGAAGAGTGTCAACTCCAGGATAAGAACTCTGCAGCACTTAACTTGAGACCTCCTTTCAATTTGTCATTCAGCCACTGATGACAGCTCTTTTAGCATGGTTTTCCAACCAGTTATGGATAGATTGGATGGTGTTTTCCATCTATTCCATATTTAGTCCAATCAAAATATCATGGGGGACCTTATCAATTGCTTTTCTGAAATCTAGATAAATGGCATCTACTACTTCCCCACCATCTACTAAAGTAGTGACACAACCAAAAAAAAAAAATAGTTTGGCAGGATTTATTCTTGATAAACCCATGCTGTCTCCTACTAATCACTGCATTGTCATTGAGATACTTGCAAACAGATTCCTGTATAATCCTTTCTAGTATTTTTCCTGGTATTGAGCTCAGGCTGACTGGTCTGGAGTTTCCAGGTTCTTCTTTTTTTCCTCTTTTGAAGAGAGGGACAATGTTCATCTCCAATCTTCTGGCACCTCTCCAGTTCTACAAGATTTTTCAAAAATAATGGCAAGTGAGTCTACAAGTATGACAACAAGTTCCTTCAAAATTCCAGGACGCAGTTCATCTGGCCCTGCAGTTTAGAACTCATTCAGGTAAACTAGGTGATTCCTGACTAATTCCTTAGTAATCTTGATTTGCAACCTGGATTCCTTGCCAAGGTCTCTGCTGCTGCATGGAAGCACAAAGCCCTTTTTTGGTGGAAAAAAAAGCTGAAGCAAAAGTAGTATTGATCTGTTCTGCTTTTTCATTGTGATCTGGATGAAATGGCATATGTTAATCACTTGCAAAGAATGATACTATTCTATCTTTCATAACATTCCTGGAATAATTTACATTGCAGAAATGAGCCCTGTTTCACCACTGTTCCTTTTAGCTTTGGATGTAATCTGTGACTGGTTTCACTACATTTCACTTGTGATTCCTGTGTCATTTATTCTGTCGTGTGCTACATACCATGGTTATGCCTTTACACGTCCTAAAAGGTGCTTGTGGCTCTCCTGCAAATCTTGCTTGCCACTTGAGAGGGTAATGCCAGTGGTGATGCTGTTGCTGGCAGAAACTGTCTAGACAAAAAGCATTATGCGAAAGAGGAATGGATGAAGAAAAGTTCATGGAATTCTATCTTTTGAATTCTAGGCAGAAATTTTAAAGATAGACTTTGCTCACACTTATAGATCATTCTAGTATTTACTCTCGGGGGTGAATGTGCATGAGGTGCCTCTATTACAATAGAGGCACCTCATGCAACTCACCTCCAAGAGTAAATACCTAGCGGGATTTTTTTCCTGCTGCGGATGAGGAGAGAAAACAATTGGGCTTTCTGCCCCACTTATCAGAATTACTTAAGGATTATTTAACCTAACTTGGACTCGTGATGGGGGTCCCACTTGCTGCATTTGCCCAGGCAGCAAAATATCTTAAGGCAGCCCTATTTATTCAAGACCAATGTGCAGGTGAAACTTTGTTATTCACCAGTTGTTGCAGTTCTAAGACATTCTGACAGACTTTTTGGCTCTAAAATCACATCATTTCCAAAGCTATTTTTTGCCCAAACTATGGCCCTTCCTGCACCTTACTGTCTTCCAGCGCTGGGGTGCGGGGATTGTACAAGCAACCTCCAGCAAGAGGCTCTCGCATCTGGGATCCTTCAGCTTCATACAAGCTCCCTGCTCACGCGAGAGCCCCGCCTCTTCCTTCCGCAGTGCAGCCTGGGAGTTTCCCAGGCTGCACTGGGGCAGGAAGTGCGACTGGCATGGCTCCGGAGGCTCCGCACACCAGGTAAGTGTGCGCAGGGCCCAGAAGCAATGACAATTGTGCACCATTTTCGGCTTCTAGTCGAAAATGAAAAGGTGCACGATTGGTGCCTGCCCTACCCTGGAGTGTTGCATGATTGTGAGTGCGTTGTGCAGATCGCTCCTCACAATTGTGTGACGCTCCAGGGGCCCTTTCGCATAGAAAATGCCATGCAAAAAGGGCCTATGTTAAGAAATAAAAAGACAGGTGTAGTTGTTTGAGTGCTGGGCTGGAATTCAAGGAGACCAAAGTCCAAATCTCCACTCAACCATGGACAGCCACTGCATGACCTTGGGCAAGTCATAAATTCTAAGCCTTAGAGGAAGGGAATGGCAAACCTTCTCTGCAGAGATCTTGCCAAATAAAAATTCCATGATAGGTTTGCCATAAGTCAGAAATGACTTGAAGGCACAACAGCTACACAAAATGCTAAGAAATTTGCATTTTTAAAAAATATTAAATGTGGTGTACTTAGGTTATTTATTTATTTACTTACTTACTTACAAAATATCACAGATTTAAGTGGAAAGGGGACAGAATGGACTCTGGAGGGAGCACATGTGAGACTGACATGGATCAGAAATAGATGGAAAGATGCAGTAACAGAGACTATAGCCATTTCTGTTAAAGAATGCTGGGTCAAGCAGTCAGAGCTGGCCTCAGTAGGAAAGAGTAAAGCTGGTTCACTACACTGCTTAACAACACTCATATTGTAAATACCTCTGTTCCCAGCTCAGCTCAAGGTTAGGCAGCTGGGATAGAGAGACAGTAGCAGTTAGATATGAGGTGTTATGTCTGTTACTTGATGTCCGGTTTTCACACAGGAATGCAGCTGTGGTTTCTGTGTGTTCCCATGACGTTTTCCATGTATTCCTGCCTATTTAATGTGCTGTTTGAGAATGCTTAGTGTTATTCACTTACTCTTACTCTCTTACTCTGTTGCTTACTTGCTAGCAGTATGCCTTGACCTGCCTAGCAGTATTTATCAACATGCTGTTTAAATAAAGGCTAGTAGTCTTAGACCCTGAAAGCTGTGCGTTGGTTTTTACTTTTTTCCCTGGCATGAAGATGGGGCTTTGCAGTGCCTTGCAACCCAGCCTGCTTGTGGGTTCAGCTCCTTTTACAGCTGACACTCTGTTTTCCTTGACAATTTCTGCACTACACTGTTGTAGTTCTATTATTCTACTTTTAACATCCAATGGAATCCTGAGGTTTGCAGTTCAAGGTGGGGCATTTAGAATTCTCAGCCAGAGAGCTCTTTGGCCTCAATAAACTACAAATCCCAGAATTCCACGGGATGCTGAAAGTGGAAGAATAGCACTATAGCAATCTAGGTTAGTGATGACCTATATGACCTACAACATACTACAACATGCAAATATAATAGTCTGATTCCTATTGGTTATAGTAGTCCCCTTGAATCAAGTGTTGAATGGTGAGTCACCATATTGGCAAATTCTACTGATTCAAGGGGTCTACTCCAGTTGAAATGAACCACAGGATTCAAGCCACTGTTCTTCATTCAATTTAAGTTTTTTAATTTCATAAGTGTTTAGCTAGACAACAACATCTCTTTTCTGACAACAGTATCTATGCATTCTGGTCTTCCTTTGGTACCATTTTTTAGTCTATGTGGTGTGATTACACTTAGCATCGAAGAGCTAATTAGACAATAGACAACTTTTGAAAGCACTGTTATGAGTTAGCATTCCAAAGGACATCTTGAAAAGATTTACAGGCTGATAAATAGTCTTAATATTAAGAAGCCCACCTTTAAATGGTTAGGGGTAAGAGATCTTGGAATATTGATCTCTGAGCAGGAATGCATTAATATATGCCAATCCGTTAAACATATTTCAATACACCTTTCAGTTCATGAAGTTCAGAACAAGGTGATTCTTAGGTTGTACTGAACAGCAGCATGCTTAAATAAGATGTTTTTGCTCATGGGGTATGCACATTGCAAATTCAAGCCAAGAGCCGACGTGTACTGCATGTGGTGGGAATGCTAATGCTGGTAAGAGTATGCCTTTTGGGACTGAATTGTGAAGTGAGATAAATGTGACATGAGATAAATGAGTAGATCGAACAATTACAGTCAATCTTTTATTGGACTAACCTGACAGAAACCAGCTGACCCAGAACAGTAAAATGATTTTATGTCCAGCCTGTTGATTTCCACTAAAATAGTTTCAGCTAAGCATTGGGGGGGGGGACCTGCTCCCAACAATGAAAGAGTGGCTAAACATGGCAGAGATGGATGAACTAACAGAAGAGACACGAGAAGGGAAAATATAGTGCTTCTACAAGACAAAAAAACAGGAGCTATTTACTAGGCTCTAGAGTAGGTCTCTTGGGCCAAGCAAGATTGGAAATTTGGAACACTGAAAAAGAAAAAAATCCTATAGAATATTTTCTTTTCTGGAATGAGTGACATGCTTTTTAGATAAGATTTTTACTTACACAGAAAAGTAGTATGAAGAGATTAAAGTCAATCTGCAGTGTTGTTGTTGTTGTTGTTGTTGTTGTGTGCCTTCAAGTCACTTTGACTTATGGGGACCCTAAAGCAAACCTAGCAATGAGTTTTCTGAGGCTGAGAGTGTGTCCCATGTACGCACACACATACAAACACACCTACACAGACACATACATATGTATTGTTGTTCTGTTCCCTCAAGTTGTTTCCAAATCATGGAGACCCTAAGGCAACCCTATCATGGGGTTTTCTGGTCTGAAGATGTGTGACAGGCCCAAGTGTTACCCAGTGATTTTCTATGACTGCGTGGGGAATTGAACCCTGGTCTTCAAGTCCAATGCTCAAATCGCTACACCATGCTGGTTCTCTACACACACATATACATATGTAGATATGCTGTGTGTGTGTGTTTGTATGGTATCAGAGGGATGGTGGATGATGGGCGCTACACAAAAACCTCGGTAGCACTTCTCTCCAGCACTGAGCTCTGGTAAAACAGCTTACCAGAGTCAAGTGTTTGAAAAATCACCATATAGCAGAGTTTACTCACACAGCTTGGAAGCATGCCCAGCAGAGTATAAACATCAGCAGCAAATGCTCTGAAGCAAGGAAAAATACTCCCACGCAATGTTATCTTCCAACAGGAGGCCTTTGCTCTTGAGTTACAATACATACAGTATATACAAGGCTCCAACGGAGTTTCAGCATTCAAGATAGCCTCCGGCCGCTCCTTCAGACATCAAGAGGGCACAGTTGGCTAGAACACACACCCTTATATACAGACATTTCTGACGTAACTCTAGCAAACCTTGCTAGATGTATGATGCAACCTTCCTGCCCTGGTTTCAGAACCCAATGACTCATGCAGGTATTACATGGGATTGCATCATCCACTGTCTTCCCCAGGTGCATGTATATTTTATTTGGACTTAGGTTCTGTCCAACCTTTCCTCACATATAGTGGGGTTATTATTGCTGTTGTTGTGTGCCTTTAAGTCATTCTTCACTTGTGGTGACTCTAAAGGAGCCCTATCACAGCCTAATCTGGGGCTGAGTGTGTTTGACATGCCCAAGGTCACCCAGTGGGATTCCATGGCCAAATGGGCAACAAACTATTTAACATCCCTCCCATTGTTGTGGTTTTACTATACTTGCCTAAACATTCTATACTTGGATTTAAAGAAATGACAGATATCTATAAAGCTAATCCCACCAAGATTTGAGGTCTTCCTACAACACTATGGAAAGCTGTGACAAAATTGTATAATCCTGATAGAATCTATTATCTTTGGACTCAAAATTTCAGCAACACGCTCTTGTGGATTTTATTTCTCAACCCTTCTCTTGAACTGTGCAGTCTCTCTTATAAATTTGCAGACAGAAAGGATTATATGAACTTCTCCTAGTTTTCCTGTGGTTGTTAAAGCTAATCTGTGAGTACTTCATTATTCTTCAGAAAGATTCTTTATGAAGCATAGTCCATTTTTTCAGTTGAAAAAGAAAGATTTATAGATACAAGTTTTTTTAGAAAAAAATAGCAATATATTTTACCCTAGCTATTGTCTGTTCTAGTACTGTTCTCTGTATTTTTCTTATTATGAAATTAGATAATCATAATCATAATTTATAGATTTTCCCCTTAGAAATTGTAAGTGCTGGATTTTGTAGGTACTGGGAAAAGATATTTCCATTTAATTTTACTTACATCTGTAATCAATAAAAACTGATGGCCTACATTCTTAGTATAGTTTATTCTTTATGCTGAAAGATTTATATCCACAAAATATTTCTAACAACATTAATTCAACATGCATTTTAAATTGTCTCCCAAACTTTAGAAGATGACCCAAGTAAACACACACAGAGAGTAATCCTATACTTTGAAGGAAGGCAGCTGAGGGGCCATATAAGATGTTTTGGGGTCCACCTGCAGAAGGAAGATCTACTGCCACAAACTTGCCCAGAATGCATTATTTTCACTGTACCATCAACAATGCTCCATTGTGGAGGCAAGGAATGGGATACTATGAGATCCTTGATCCATTACTTCCTCTGATATTTCCTCTTAAAATGGGCCTAACCTGGTGAATCACAGGCAACTGAAATCAATGGGAAGAAGAACAAAATTTGCATAATTACTTTCCTTTCCGTTCTGGCCATAATGAACTAGCACCACGTAGGATAGCTCAAAACACCTGCCATGGATTCACCTGCTGCCACCTCACCATCTCCATAGGACTGTTTTGAAAATGGTGGATATCTTTTAGTTATTATTCATCTTTACAGATTTGGGGTTGTTGGCAGTTTCCAGTGGTGGGGAGATCCAATACAAATGACTGAGTCCTAGTGGTCCTGAAAGGGGCCTGCAAGCCCACTACATTGTTGGCCTTTTTTACTTGCTTGCTAGTGCAATTACTTGCAGATTGTTTCTGACATCCGTTGTAAAATCAGTGAGTTTCAAAGAGAATAATAATGCTATACAAAACTGTGCATTGCAAAATACTACAGAAAGATTGCAGAGGACTAGAGCCCAAATGGGGGAAAGGAAGCAGACAGGCAGAACTGGAAGAAACCACAAGTAAAACACAAGATCTCTGACAATGTTAGTAATGGGTGGAAACAGACTTGGAAACAATCAGTCCAGAGAAGGAAGAGGAGAGGAGGAGTATCACCACCTCCAAGACCTCAGTGGGCAGCTCTCCCAATCCTTTGCCAATTCTTCTGCCTCTGAGAGCAGCTCCCAAACATCTCCTGGCTGGCTTACTTTGGCCAGCATGGGGCATGTGACACAGGGGAACACCTTCTGGATAAAGTGCCAGTTGGTGGGTAGCAGTCACTGTGTGTTGTCCTCTCTTCATAAAGATTCAAGGGACCTTAAGGAAATGAGCAAACTCAAAGGGGCTGGGAAAAAATTCACAGGGCCTGAGACCATTCTCAGAGGTCCTACTTGTTAGGTCCAGTTTGATAAGTCTAAGCATGACACAGTCTACATCTAAACCTCTGTTATTAAGTTTTAGGACAATTTGGGTCTTGTTAGCATGTTATCAGCATTCTTGAATACAGCACAATCCATTACTCTGCCCAGCAATTCCCCTGCCCTCAATTAAACATTCCTTAGTTTTTGCTTCCTTTTAAAGATATATTTCATGTCAGGATTTTACCTCGGTCCATTGAATTTGCCAGCTAATTTTGTTTGGGTAAACACATAGTTTTGGTATTTGCTTTATAGAACTTTTTACCCAGGCTCCACTGGGTTTTGAAGGCCAAAACAGCAGTCTGAATTAGACTTCAAATAAATGGAGAATATGGCGCCATCCAGATGCTGTTGGACTATATTGTCTATCTGTCCTAGATAACACAGAGGGGTGATAGAGGGTATAATCCAATAATTTTTTGAGGACCACATTTTCTTTATTCCTAAAATCTAATTTGCAGTCATCAATTGATAGTCAAAGGCCACTTCCACACTACATTGTTATAGTGCTATTATTCCACTTTCAACATCCTATGGAATCCTGGGATTTGCAGTTTAGGGAGAGGCCTTTAGAATTCTCAGCCAGAGAGCTCTTTGGTCTCATCAAACTACAAACCCCAGAATTCCACAGGATACTGAAAGTGGAATAATAGAACTTTAACAGTACCTTGAGGAAATGGCCATAGATGTTTCCATGATTGACAAGATGATAGACTTCCTCATTATCCATCTAATATTGTCTTAGGTAAAAGCATCCTTGACTTCCAGAGCTATTTGTGATGGTTGCTTATGATTATGGTGGTAGATATTTGAGTTCAACATAACTGACAAAAGGCATTTCTAGTCATTGTTACTACTTGAGCTTCAGGGACTAAAGTGACGGCTCCTAGACTACAAATATTCTCCTTTAGGGGGAAAAAAATCCTATCACGTGACAAATCTTACTTCTCAGAAATCATATATTCAACACTAAAAATTGTGCAATTGAACCTAAAAGAAGCCTGGGGGTGAGCTATAATATATCTAGTGACTTAGTCCAACAGCATATTGAAAAAGAACATTTCCAGCTGAAAGCAATCTCCTGAATGTTTGCCAACTTTTGTAGAGACCCATAAAGACATCTAAAAGAATCAGCTCCCTGGCCAGACTCTAAGGTCATTTCTGCACGAGGTATTTGAAACGGTACAGTCCATCCTCCAGGGAGGACGTCTGCACCTGAGAGCGGACTGGGTCCGGACTACTGAATGTAGATCTGCACCTCAGTCTCGCTCCAGAACAACCCCAAGTGGTCATCCAGCATGCTTTTGAAAGGCCAGAAAAATCAGATTTTTCAAAAGCATGGAGCGCGCTCCCTTGTGAGATTCTAGGCTCACACCAATGCGAGCCTGCAATCTGCTGGGGTTGGGCTTTAGGCTGTCGGAGCAGTGCGGAGCGACGAGCACGCACTGCTACAAAGCAGACTGGACGGACTGGGGAGCCAGAAGATCCTTTAAGTAGCGGCGTGGGGCAATTCCCTTGTCCCATGCGGAAATGGCCTCTGTCAGGGAAAGCAATCATACAACTCAGTTTATATGTGGTTCCCAGGGGAGTTTGCATATTCAATTTTAAATTTATCTGAACATATTATGACCTCAGATCACTCAAATGCTGCCCTGAAGGCTTTCAAGAGTAGCTCATGATATTCAAACACCTTCCCATCTCCCCAATCTCCAAAACTCCCTAGGCAAACCAGATAGTTACAACCAGAAATGACTTCTTGTTGTGATTTTTGGCTATAAGGGAAAACAGTGTAGCCTACCACAGAGTTGAAAATTGGCCCTTGGAACCTCCATGTATGCCCACTTATGCTCAATTTGAGGGCATAGCAGTACCAGAATGGGTCAAAAGAGCCCACCTCATCTAGGAAGACCTTGAAATGTTTAATCATCACCTCCTTCTTTTGTCCTCTCATAAGAATGCTGCCTTACCAAATTCAGTCCCCAAATTTCTAACATTCCAGAGAGTGCAAAAGTAAAAATGAGTCACACCTAGAATTCATAGTTGTTGCATTCACATTCCCCAGGTTAATTTTGACTGCCTCTTTTTTTGGGATGTGGGTTGCTTCAACTGTTCTCCTGCAGGCTCAGCTGAAATTTTAAGTCAGTACAATACTAGAAATTTGGGTGCTGAAGAAACACTTCATTTGGGCTGGGGCTGCAGAATTCTTATTTGGAGAGCAACGCCCTCATTTGTTTCCCACTCATACCTTGGACTGAGATACTAGTCAATCATTCCTAAAGTTGTCTGGCTATAATAAAAGTTAGGGATGGGACAACCGAATCTGTGCATCCTCGAATCCTTGACAAGAATCCGAATCCCTGTGCTAAAATAGGCAAACTGAATCTTTTGAATCCACCAACCAAATAGTTTCTTGAAGACCGGGACACCTGAAAACCTGGGAAACCAGGATGCCTGAAAACCTGGGAGACTAGATACATATGGAGAGATGGAAAGTAGGTGAGTTTTTCCCTTGGAGTAATCATGACCTTTGCTAACAATTTCAGAAATTATAGCTGGGGTTGTATTCTAATATATTTAAATTGAACATTTAATATTTAAGTTCAGTACTGTTTTCTGTGCTGAAAATCAATGGCATGTATAAATGCTGGGGTCAGTGGGTCTGACGCCTATCAGAAGGAGTGGGGCAGAGGGCAATCATCCAGTGATTGCCACATGTAGGCTAGGGTACCTCCCCGGAAAGGAAAAACTGTTTTTAAAAATTGGTGCCTCCAAGGCCCGCCAAAGGCCTGATTGGCTGGAAGGTACAGTCTTCTTGAGATTTCAAGGACAGCTGAAAGATTCCTTTGCATAGCTCCGTTGCAGAGCTCTTTCACACACAATTCTGGGGTTTGTAGTTTTACAAGGTATCACAGCTTTCTCTGCGAAAGTGTGCTGGTGCATCAAGAACTACAAACCCCAGGATGCCAGAAGGAGCTCTGCAAAGAAAAGCCAGTTTTGACCTGGATTATCTCTGTACTGTCATATGTGGCCCTGTTTACACAGGCAGGAAAACGTGGGATTAATCCACATTTTCCTGCCTGTGTACAAAGTGCCTTCATGTCATTTTCAATCTGGGGAGATCCTGAGGCAAAACTATGACAATTGTCCTGGCCAGATTTCTGCAGAGGGAGGTTTGCCTTTGCCTAGGCTTTTGCTAAGACTGAGAAAGTGTGTCTTGCCCAAGATTATCCTTCTTTCCCTTGCTTTTTAAACCCTTTTTTAAAAAAGGATTTGAAAGATTCGAGATTAATGTGATTCGTGGATTCCCAGAACCTTCCAATGATCCAGATCCGGATTCTCTTTGCAGATTCTGGCAGTCTTTCCTAGAACTAGCAACTAGAGAAAGACTACATGGGACAAGGATGCAGAAGGCTGGAGGTTATTTACACTTTTCCAAGCAGTCTGTCCACGTCCGCAGACCACAGCATTATCAAACCAAGAAACATGGGTCCATTGCTGGCTATTCTGGCTGCAGCTAGAGGTGCAAGACCCTGTTGCCTTAGCCATCACACACTAATCTTTTTCTTCCCTTCCTATATACTTTACCTCCATTTATTTTTGCAGCTCTTGAATAGGCAGGTTGCCAACATCCTTCTCCAAGCAAGGAATTGGTAATCTCCACAGGCCTACCAGCAGATTTTTTCAATTTCTTTACATTGTCGTATGAGAACTTAGCCAATAACCAGGAAGCAAAAGAAAAGAAAAGAAAAAAGAAAATGAAATCACAAAGTATTCATTTTATTTCTCAGCATTTTGAAGATAAACTCCTCAAATAGCTACTTTACAGATAGGAGGCCTCAATCCTCTAGATGACTTGGATTTCAAATCTACAAAAGCCCCAGCCAGCATATGCAGTGGGAAGGAATTGTGGGAACTGTAGTCCAATACATCTGGAGAGCTCAAGGCTCCCCATCACTGCACTATACAAATTATCAGCATAATGAGATCTGAGCCTCAAAAGAAAATGTACTTGTAATAAGAATGTATTCCTGTTTCCTAGCTAATATCCTTACTGCTGCAATAGAGTGTGTATGGGGTATGTATGTATGCATATGTGTGTGTGTGTGTGTGTGCATGTGTATGAATGATACTTCCCTGTACCAATTCAGATCTTTGGCAGATCCAGCTATGTACTGATCAGGGACCAGTTCTCCAGCAAGTACCTGAGATCCTTTTGATAGAAGTTGCTGGGAAGCTAGCTTGAAACCTTCTTAACAACCAAAGAAGAGTTGTCTGGATCATACCAAACACCTGTTTGACCCAGTACTCTGTTTCCAGAGTGGCCGATCAGGTGCCTATTGGCAGCTTAGCAGCACATCTGGCTTATTTTTCCAAGTATTATTTCCTACATACTGTCTCCATAACAGGAAATATTTTATGGCAATAATGAATGATAGCCTATGATAGCCTTATTCTCCCTGAATTTATATAGTCTGTTTCTTGAGCTGTTCAAGTTAAGAATGTCTATCATTTCCTCTTCTGGAAGGAAATTCTATTTGAATTTCTTCTACGTATGGAAATACTTGTTTTTGTCTTTTCTAAAGCTTCTACCTCCATTTCTACCACATTTCTTCCCTTTACTAGAAGATTTTCTAAGCTAAAACCTCTGGATGTTACCTTTTAAAGCTCTGGGTGTTACATCCAGAGCTTTAAAAAGTTACTTTCTGAATGATGACTCCCATAACCATGGGAGATTCTGGGAAATTCAGGGGAAAAATAATTACTTTAACAACTGTTTTAAGCTGCAATCTTAAATCTACCTACCACAGAGTAAGTTCAATTCAACAAGGACCTAGAAGATGGACTGAGTAACTTTTCCAACCCACCAAGGCACTATTTTTCCATGGCAGTGGGACTGTGGACTCCTGTGAGACAAGAGGCTATGCTGATGGCAGCAGTGCTGCTGGTAGTCTCATATGTCAGACAAGATTTTTCTGAGGAGCCAGACTAAATATGCCAAACAGCTATGGCCACAGCAGTAGTGGGAGAGTGTGACACTTGTGGAGGATCTCTCAGACAATAGCAATGGCACCATAGCTGTCACTTGTTTGTGCTACACAGAAGGAGGCAGTGATGTATTTAAGTCTTTTACTCCAAGTCTCAAATCAAGTCTCAAGTCTTACCTTCAAGTCTCATGCTGAGTCTCAAGTCTTTGCAAGATACTTTCAAGTCAAATCTCAAATCAAGTCTCAAGTCTGGAAGCCAACTTTATACTCCAACCTGTATTCCAGAATTTTTGGTCAGAGTCGAAAAAAAATCTGTTTTAACAATTTAAGTAGACTCAGCCCTCTACTTGTGTGATTTTGCTATCTGCAGCTTCGGAAGTGGGGAATAGGATCTTTCTTACTTCCCGTTTGCAAAGCTGGAGGCTTTTCCAGAAGTGGGGAATAAGATATTTCTTATTCACCATTACTGAAACTTCAAGAGCTTTAGAAGGAAGGATTCTTCCTTCTCAAGCCCATTGCCTAACACATTTTCTGTTCCCTTGTGAGATATGTGCCCTGGGCTCTGGGCATGAGTCTTGCTTTGTGCTCTTAGGAAAAGTTTTAGAAAGCTCTTCCTATATGTAGCAGGGACAGGCTGCTGATCAGACCTCAACCCCATCTCAAACCCATTGCCCAATCCATTTGCTGTTCCCTCTGAGAAATGTGTCCACACTTTGGTCTTGAGATGGATCATCATGTGACCAGTAAGCTGTGAGGTTTTTCAATGAATTTGTTACGTTACTGAACCAAGTGCAGCAAGACAGTCTCTAAAAATACGCAAGTCTCAAGTCAAGTTGAGTGAGTGTATAATTTTTGCCAAGTCAAATCCGAGTTGAGTCATCGAAGTGATTTAACTCTCTTGAGTCCAAATCAATAGATTCGAGTCTACATCACTGGATGGAAACATTGTCACCCTCTTTTGAATGTCTTTTTCCATCAAAACTCTATGAGGAGACATTCCAAAATGAAACAAAAGATAGTACCAGAAAAAAAAACTCACAGATAAGAAGGCACTTAATGAGCTACTGGGATACAGTAGAGGACAACTACGAGTAACACTGTGGCTAATGATGCAACTGGACTCAAGCTAAAAGGATGTTCAGCTGTTGATGTCTTCAGAGGTTTAAGGAAAGACTAAAGATGCTCAATACATATTACAGGAACATGGAATCCGGGAAGCAGGAGTCAGGGGGAGGCTAGACAGAATAAACAAGGAATGGAACAAATAAATATTGGGGACTGGAATGGGACATTTTGAATCAGAGTCTTTTATTGAGGAAATGGAAATCTAATAAGAAACAAGGTGGCATTAATACTGATGACAGATATAGCAGTCAAAAGATGTAATGCGTAGTCTGACTGAACACCAACAAGATTGCAGGGAAAAAACTTATCAAGGTAACCATAACCCACATTTATACATTAGAAGAAGGAGAAATTGAAAGATTCTATGTTGATGTTCCAGAGGAAGTTGAGCACGCACTGAAACAGGTCTTAGAATGAAAAATTAGAAAACAGAAAACACAGCAAAATTGTAGGAAAAATTAGCCTAGGGCCATTTCCGCCCTACACTATTATAGTGCTATTATTCTACTTTCAACATCCTGTGAAATTCTGGGGTTTATAGTTTACTGAGGTCAAAGAGGTCTCTGGCTGAGAATTTGAAAGGCCCCTCCCTAAACTGAAAATTCCAGGATTCCAGAGGGTGCTGAAAGTGGAATAATAGCACTATAACAGTGTAGTACAGAAATGGCCTATGGTCAAGAAAGGAAGCAGGAGACCAACTGATTGAATGTTGGGATGCCAATAGTTTGTTCAAAGCAAATATATTGTTCAGGCAACCAAAGAGGTGACTGTATACATGGACATCACCTGACAGTCAATAAAGAAATCAAATAGGTTACATAATTGGAAGCAGAAGACGGAGACATTCCATTTGCTTTGCAAAAACAAAATCAGGAGCAGATTGTGGCACAGATCATGAACTGCAGATTTCAAAAATCAGAGCAAAGCTTAAGAACAACACTAAACTGACAATCTTGCCAAAACACAACCTGAAGAACACCCCTGTAGAATTTAAAGATAATGTATTAAGAATAGATTTTCACTATTAAGCCTAATTGACTGGGAGCTAAAAGAACTCTGTACTGAAGCCAAGGACATTGTGAGGGAAGAATGAAAAAAAAAACCCTATCTTCAGCCAAAAGAAAAAGAAGCTTCAATAGATGACAGATGAAACTCTTCAAGCATCCTTTTTAACTTGTACACTGAACATATCATATGTAAAGTAGGATTAGACTTGGAGAAAGGAGGCATGAAAATTGGAGGACTGAGGAAGGAACATGAACAATTTAAGATATGCAGATCACACCATACTATGAGCAGAAAATAGCGAAGACTTCAAATGGTTACTGAAGAAAGTCAAAGAAGAAAGTGCAAAAGCATGTTTACAGTTGAACATTAAGAAAACAAAAATAATAACTACAGATGATTTAGATAACATTAAAGTAGATGATGAAGACATTGAAATATTTCAGGATTACAATGCCTAAGTCACTAATCAGAATGGAGACTATAGTTAAGAAATCAAAAGAAGACTAGTACTTAGAACAGCAGATATGAAGGAAGTAGACAAGACCCTGAGCTTTCAAGATATATCATTGAATGCTAAAGTTAAGATTGTTCATGTTACCGTATTTCAATTTCTATGCATGATTGTGAAAGCTGGACAGTGAAGAAAGCTGACAGGGAAAAAAAGTCAACTCATTTCAAATGTGGAGCTGGAGAAGAGTGCTATGAAGACTGCTAAAAAGACAAATAAATGGGTCCTAAAGCAAATCAAGCCTGAACTCTACCCACAAGTCAGGACGACTAAATTGAAACTGATGTACTTTGGACATATCATGAGAAGACTTGATTCACTAGAAAAGATAATAATGCTTAGCAAGATGGAAGGCAGTAGGAAAAGAAGAAGACCAGGGCCTTTTCTGCACGAGAGAATTAAAACAGTGCAATGCGTCCTCCACGGAGGATGTCTGCACCTTGGAGCGGACTAGGAGCAGACTACTTACCGGAGATCTGTATCTCAGTCGGCTCTAAAACGACCCCAAGTGGTCCTCCAGCCTGTTTTAAAGACCGCAAAAAACAGGTCTTTATTTTCCTGGAACTCGCCATTGCGTTCCTGCTCCCTTGTGCAGATTTGCAGGCTCACACCGATGCGAGCCTACGATCTGCGGAGGGTGGGCTTTAGGTGTGGCAAGCTTCGCAGTTGATCAGGACTCACAACCAACAGGAAGCTGCCATTTTGGAAGCCAGAGCAGTGCAGATCTAAGTCCACTCACTGCTCCGATTCACCCTGGACCGGACCCAGAAGATCCGGTGAGTAAAGGTATGGAGTGATTTCCTCGCCTCGTGTGGAAATGGCCCATATTACAGGTGGATAGACACAATCAAGGAAGCCACAGCCTTGAGTCTACAAGACCTGAGCAGGGCTGTTGATGACAGATGACTTGCAGGTCTCTCATTTGGGGGGGGGGGGTCACTGTAAGTCAAACTCAACAACTTTTCCAAACTCTGGATGTACTTCATCTAAATATTCATAGAATTGCTCTGTTAGTCATTTTTAATTACCCCTTTTCAACATTTTAGATGTGTTAATCCATTCTTGGTATATATTTAATGGGTTAAAAGTAGAAATCAAATATCATGTGGTTTGTGTATTTTGAAGCTTCTTTTCTTTCACTGGTTTCCATTGCCTTTTCTTATTTGTATCTATAGATGAACTAAAACATTTGTTTTGCTTTGTTTTAAACACTTTAAACAGTGAATGGGCTGATGCCACCTGTTTTTTTCCAGGAGAACATCTGTTATATTATAGATACATCGTTCCCTAGATTTCAGAACAATATATTTCATGTCCAGGTACAGTTTTAAAATTGGTTTCTACAACTACGAGGGGAAACAGCGCAGTTACACTGACAAATATTTTCTGGATAATGAAGTGAGAAGAGGATGTTCACCAGTTGAGAAGCTTAACCCCCTGATCCCCAAGTCCTAACTGAAATGATAGTGACCTTTTTGTTATGACAACGTATTATATAACGATTGCTCATTTTCACACTTGATTTGCAATATATGAGCAACACTGACTCAGATTATCAAATTACCTATGAAACATATATAAGGCCTTGGGCATTCTGAAGTACTCTAACAATATTTTTCAACACATGCAGGAATATTGTGCACTACAGTTACAATCTCAGTTTACGGTCTTATTGCTCTTTTTCTCTGTTTTCTTCTTTTATTTCCACCTGATGGCCATGCATCTGTTCGGCACATTTTCTCTTTCCTATTCCCTTTTGCCTGTTAAAGCCTTTGTTTTTATTTCTTCTTTTTCTAGTAACATACAGTCTCTCAGCCCCAGAGGAAGGTATAGGCAAATTTCCTGTGAAGAAATGTTACCAGTTAAACCCTATGATAGAGTTGTCCTGAGTTTTAGGCAAATAACAACAAAGGCCATTTCCACACAGGCATATTGCCCACGCTAGAGCGACCTCTCCAGGAGGTCTTCTTCATCGGGGTCTGCGCTAGAGCAGTTAAAAAAAGTGAGGTTCTAGACCTCAAACTGTTCTAGCGCAGCCCCGGGGGTGGCGCTGTGAGTTTTATAAAAACCACCTTCAAAAGTGGTTTTTATAAAACTTACTCGCGCTGCCCCGTAGCAGCCCCCGGTCAAGAACTGCAGAGACGCGGTAGCCGCCCCTGCAGATCTGCCCGGGGGCGGGCTTCCGGCTGGTGCGCTGTCCTAATTGGCGGAGCGCCGCCGGAAGCCGCCGGCCGCCATTTTGCGCACTGCCGAGCGCTGCCGAGCGCCGCCGAAATTCGGCGGCATTTGGAATGGCGGATCCGCGCTCTTCAGAGGGATGGAGCAACCCGCTCGCGGGTAAGCTCCGCCCCTGCGTGCGCGGCCCCGTTCGGCCCCCCCGTGAGGAAAGGGCCAAAGACAGCACATTTGTTTATTGGCCTCATGCTTCCTCTCTTTTTGCTTGCAACCAATTTTTTGTTGTTTCAGTTTTAAATATTCTGCTAACTAGGGTTTTAAATGCTATTCCAATGATCAAACAGCCAGTTGTATCCATTATGCAATGATCCAGCGTAGTATAGTGGTTTGATAGCATTCTGAGAGACCAGTTTTTGAATCCCCATTCAGTCATGGAAGCCCACTGGGTGACCTTGGGCAAGTCTCACACTCTCAGCCTCAAAG
The DNA here is from genome assembly GCA_948472985.1 of Iguana delicatissima. Classification (NCBI taxonomy): domain Eukaryota; kingdom Metazoa; phylum Chordata; class Lepidosauria; order Squamata; family Iguanidae; genus Iguana; species Iguana delicatissima. The sequence continues at coordinate 614,222 of CAOKZL010000258.1, read as the reverse complement.
GAAAGCAAAGGCAAGCCCCCTCTGAGCAAATCTTGCCAAGGAAACTTTGTGATAGGTTCATCTTAGGGTTGCCAAAATTTGAAACAACTTGAAGGCATATGATAACAATAACATCATTGTTTTTGTTTTTAACTGTTGCACATTTTAATGGAAAGATGCCTCTGCCTTTCTTACAATCAGCTATCTAAACTATTCTTAATATGAATACTTCCCCATACATCGTGGAAGTAATCTGGATGGGACCTTATGTGCTTACTTTGGAGTAAGGAAGAGCATACAAGGGTGTTGAGCAATATGTAATTGATGTGATGCCTATTTTAGGTCCAGTTTATAACCTGTCATATTTATTTTAGGCATCTTAGTTCCTTGTTTGTCTGTTGTTCCAAATCTTCATAATTATTATCTGTCATTTATTCCTCTTTGAAAATACATTGTAAAAAAAAAAACCCTCTTTAATCTAACTGGCAGCACAGTCCCAAGCATACCTGCCTACACAGAAGTAAGTCTCACTGAGTATCAAGGACCTCCAGATAACTGTGTATCTAATTTCAGCTTTAAAATATTTATGATTGCTTTCTTTCAGATTCCTTTATGAAATTCCTTTATGGTATTCTGTATGAGGTTGTTAATGCACAATGACACGAACTGAAATCATTCTCCATATATTGGAGTTTTTATTAAGGATTAGGGGCATATAAGCAACTTTTTTGAGATGTTGTGGATTACGTGTTGATTTCTCTGAATGTCTTTTAATGCTAACTTTATACAGTGCTGTCTTCTCCCCCCTCCACCCCACCTTCACTGTACTATAGGTACATACAAAAATATAGAAGGCATTTCCTTCTGTATTACAAATAATTAACTTCCAAATATCTTTATGTGTGTGTATGTGCCTTCAAGTCTCCTGTCAACTTACGGTGACCCCATAAATTTCACAGGGTTTTCTTAGGCAAGGAATACTCAGAGGTGGTTTTGCCAGTTCCGTCCTCTGAAATGTAGCCCACGGCACCTGGTATTCATTGGCAGTCGCTCATCCGAGTATGAACCAGGGCTAACTTTGCTTATCTTCCAAGATCAGATGGGTTCGGGTGCCTTTAGAGTATAGGCCCTGGTCACAAATATCTTTAGTGTGCTTTAAACCATGCAGGATGTTTCCCCCACAAATGTCTTAATTTCTCATGCTTTTAGGCCAGTCTTCATTAATGTGATACACTGAAATTTGCTTTTTGTTGCTCTCTTTCTTTCTCTGTGTATCTAAGGTTGCCTGAACATCTTTTATCATTTTTATTTAACCTTTTTCCTTCCTGAGTTTATTCTATTCACTTCCTAAATTGCTAGCTGTTCCTTTTCTTTAGCTGTGAGCATTGCTGTCACCAGTGCTTCACTTATCCCCACAGAATTTCTATTTTTGCACTCACATTGATATCTTTTATTTCTCCATACTTTTTTTTACCATTTTTTTTCTAACTTTTAATCAACTGCTGCTCTCCAAAGGTGGACAGATTGGCTTGGATAAAGAAGTGCTAGTGGAAAGGAGTGGGTGGAAGGTGACCTTCCTTCCCTCTCAGCCTGCTAGCAGCTTCTGAATGGAATGTGTTGCTCTAGGAAGCTGAGTGGATCACAGGAAATCAGGTAGAGGAGCACAGATTGCCTTATCCCCTTTTGCTGCTTGCACACATGTTGTTACCCTAAAAGATGGGGGACCTTAAGGTCCATCAGCAGTGCCAGCTTTTGGCCAACCTACTATGAATATATCACCTACATCTGAGAGATCATCCTAGTGGTAAGTAGAACTTGCTTCCTGTTCTCTCCACCTTTCCCTTTGGCACTGTTACCACACCGAACACCCCCACTTTGAGGAGTGTGCTATAAATTATAAATTATAGATATCTATGGCCAAAAGTTTGTTTGGAGAAGAAACTGATTGTACACACTTAGCCAATTCAGAATGGCCAGGTCATAAGTTTAAAGAGGATTAGATGGGAAAGCCCAGCACTGATGGGCTAGAGATGATTCTTTCAAAAGACTGTATGCTACAAGCATTTCTGGAAACAATAGAAGACAAAACTGCCCAGATGAAGCAGTCAAGCACCCCTGCTGTGAGCATATCCTACAGGGACCTTTCCCATTTACCTTACCCAACCAAGACATTAAGCCAAGTATTTTTAATTTCTTTGGCAAAGGTGAAAACAAACAAACAAACAAAAATAACCACCATGGCTTAGATTATCTTCAAATAGAAAGGATGCTAAGTAATGATTGCATTTTTACTGAAGTTTATTCTCTGCTAGACTTAGGCCCTTTCCTCACGGGGGGGCCGAAACGGGGTGGCGCATGCAGAGGCAGAGCTTACCTGGTAGCGGGTTGCTCTGTCCCTGCGGGGAGCGTGGTTCCGCCGCTCTATACACCGCCGAATTTTGGTGGTGCTCGGCGCGCTTGGCGGCGCTCGGCGGCGCTCGGCAGAGCCCAAAATGGCGGCTGGTGGCTTCCGGCAGCGCTCCTCCAATCAGGGCAGTGCACCAGCTGGAAGCCCACCCCCGGGCAGATCTGCAGGGATGCGCTACCGCGGAGCAGCGCGGGCGAGTTTCATAAAAACCACTTGGGAAGGTGGTTTTTATAAAACTCGCAGCATCACCGCCGCGGCTGTGCTAGAGCGGTTTGAGGTGTAGAGCCTCACTTTTTCCAACTGCACTAGCGCACTCCGCGGTGAAGACAACCTCCTGGAGAGGTCGCCCTAGCGTGGGCAATATGCCCGTGTGGAAAGGGCTTTAGTTTTATACTGAAAACACTACAAATTGTCAAATAAGGGAAAACTACCTGGCAGTTTTCAGATTAACAGATATATGAGCACAGTTCCTATATTAGATCAGCAACTATGGCACTGGGATAGCCATCACACAGTCTTGAATGAATTGTCCTTTTTTGTAAGTCTAGAGGAATCAGAATGGGTCAGCACTTGAACTGGAGACCTCCAGGGAGTGCTAAGGAAGTATCTTAGTGGAAACCCTTGACACACACTGCCTGTTAGAGTTGACATTACTAGTCTAGAATGGACCTATGGTCTCACTACTGCCTATAAGGCAACTCCCTGTTTTTGTAAGCTTGGTTTGCTAACTGAAAAGAGAGTTTTAGGAGAGTGATGGCTCAGTCAACAAAAGGCCAGCTTGATATCATTGTCACAGCTGTGTTAGTTTGAGGCACTTGACAGATGGGAAAATTTAATCCTTTCTCTGCCAATCTACAACCTCTCAGCAAACAAACAAGGTCTCTTTAATTCCACTTCGGTTAATTATTGGTAATGGAACCTACATAGAGTCTGACCACTCTAACTGTTGGAGTTCAGCTTTGTAGAATCTTCAGAGACTCATCTACAGTGTGCAAGAGCCCAGAACTTGCTTTGCCATGCTATGCCATGTCTGGCATGGTTTGTTAGCAGCAGATGGCTTTGTACAAGTTGCCCAGATCAAAATTCCCAAGCTAGATGGTCATGACTTTCAAAATAATGGCTGAGCTCCTGCACTGAAACATAATATAAAGTTCTGCCAAGCAAAACTACCCCCATGTCTCCCCTTTGCCACACTCTAGACATGCATCATTTCCTTGCCGTCCCCCAACACAGCCATGTTGTGGTTCAGAGAGGATTTTAATCAGCTTTAAAACATCTAGTTATGTTCTGATAGCCAGAAGCAGGACAACAATCCCATCCTTCAAGACCTGTGCAGTAACCCCAGGAAGTTCTAGAGGATGCCTGCATCATTCTGCATGTAGTTATCAGAACACAACTAGGTAATCTTTGGCTGCCCGACCCTTTCCCCAGCCACTACTGGCCTTTGCTGAGGGAGGAATGCAGGAAAACAGTGAGGCTTTTGGAAGCTGATCATTTTTGAGGGGGCGAGAATTCCTCCCTTTGGGGAAGTAAAGCCTACACAGGTGTAAGTGGGAAATGTGTATGTAGCATTTGTGCACCACTTCCATTTTTTATGTTAAAGATTTTTATTGATCCTATAGATGAAGTCCAGATACATAAAAATGAAAATAAAAAATAAAATAAAAAATAAATACAAGTTAGTATGAGAGCCAGTGTGGTGTAGCAGTCTGGACTAAAATCCTGGAAACCAGGGTTTGGGTCCCTTCTCGGCCATGGAATCCCCAGGGGGGTGATCTCAGGAGCATTACACACTCTCAGGCCCTATATACTCTATCTCCTGTCTGTCTACCTATCTATCTCTTTAAATGCCTGTGCAAATAAAAGGATTTTGATTTAAAAGAATACAATGTGAAGTCCAGGCTATTGGAGGGCATTCCAGAGTTGTGGTGCCATAACAGAGAAAACCATCTATTTCATAGTACAATTGTCTTATAGAAGGCACACACAGAAAAGAATTTCTTCCATAGTCAGGAACATATTGATATGAGGAAAGGTATTGTTTATTTATTTAATTCATAGCTTGCCTTTTCCCCAACACAGGGATCAAGGTGGTGTTTGGACCTTTTCCCATCACTCATTGCTACCTTGTTGACATTAATGTAATAATTGTGCTCTTTTTGCATGACCATTTCAGCATGCTATACAACACAGCAGAAAGGATAAATGGTTCTCACTTTTGAATCTTCTGTTGTATATGCCTTCACATTTTTCCCCACTGACTTTCATAAGAGTTCGAGCAAAGGGGGAAACAATGGATTGCCATCTTGCTGCTATAAAATGTAATAAGAACAGATTCAATTCAAACCTGAACGGGCTGGCATAAGCATGGCATATTTCTTTGAGTAATTTCTTTGTTTTTTTTTTTCTTCTGTGGCCTCTTTTGCATATAAGAATATATTGGCAACTTAAAAAGCTTATTAAAAAGAATAAAGAGAACAACAAGAAAATGGCACCAGATATTTAAAAGGGAACACACTGTGCCTCCATCATGCAGCTTTACACTTCATGGAGCTCCGGGAGGTGTTTACAGCTGGTGGCATAGAAAAATAGAAAAGTGAAGAGCTGATTCACTAACACCACTGCCAACTGAGTATAATCAATGTACTGACTTCAGTAATGACTCCTGAGTCACATGAGGAAAGTGAGAAGAAAAGCAGGTCATCCGTTTTCTCTGACGCTGGTGGAGTTGCAAGAAAAGCTTGTCAGCAGTCAATAATATTTTTACCCTCTTATTGAGTCATGGCTCCTCTCTGTTATTTCTCTCAGAACTGGATATAACTAAGAAATGCCTTGATCTGCACAATATACATGTGCGCATACTCATTTACATAGCTATTCTCCACAACCTATTACAGGAAGCCCCCATCTTTTGATGCCCCATAATCTGATGACTTTCTCTTTTTATGCTTCCAAATTAAGAACAAGGTCCATTAATTCAACTGGAGTTCTGCTCTTTCATCAGTTCTTCTTGCCTACAGAAGCTCTCTTGGAACCGTGTGCGTGTACCCGCTGCTTGCAAAGTGAGCTGAACGGGGGTAGGGGGGTGGGAAAGGCACTAAGATGGATGGGAGGCTTTCCAAGTAACACACACACGGTTGGTCCCAGGTGAGCCTCCATAACTCCTTCACGCTCCCTCCAGTACAGTACCTTTCAGCCAATTCTGCTTTCTGACATTCTTCAGTCTTTAACTTGACAGATAAGCATAAGAAACTTGTATATATGGCACAATCTCTAAAACATATCATATCTATAACAATTTCAGTAATGCTGAAGAAAGAAACAATTTCTAGTTGGAAGGGAATTTCTCACATAACTGGAGTCCTGAATCTGATTGTATTTTTTAATCAACCTGCAGTTTTACTTCCCACATCAAAGCCAGAAGCACACTGTGACTCAATTTTCAACCCTGTTTTAAATCATGGACACAGGTTGCAAATGCCACATCATTTATACTCAAAGTGTGGGCATGTTTTGTTTTGTTTTGGATTAATCTCCCAGAATTGCCCAGACAGCATGGCTGGTGGCCATGCTAGCTGATCAATTTTGGGAGTTTTAGTCCAAAAAAAGGTAACATTTCGAAGTTCTCCTTCTACTTCGTCTCTCTGAGGAAGAAAATGGTAGTGACCACATGTGTAGGACTAGACTATTTTTCATTAAATTCAGCACAATTTCTTTGGAGTTGCATGCGCACAAAATTGCAGCCTATATCCATACACAAAGTTTAGTGTCAAGAGAGAGCAAGAGACAGACAGAAGTGTTCATTGGTATTTTAAGCTCACATCAACTCTAGTCTTGTGAGAGGGAACAAGTCTGTCTTGGATGCCTTGCCTTATTACCTCGGCTGTTCCCAGTTGATGTAAGGCCCAGGTCCTGCGGCTGGACACATTTACATCCTGTGCATCTGTCTCCATTAGTTTTGGAGACTCTTGATTAATGGCCTCTAAGGGCTGAGATGAAAGGTAGGGAAGATTCCTTTAAAAGATTTATAGCATGTTTTTTGCTTTCTTGTCAATGCCTGTTCCATTCTGCCTTTACAGATAAGATTAGCAGTAAGGAACAAGTATAACCCAATTAACTTTTGCCGGAATGAGAGCTAGTTCAATAAGACTGGTAAGCTTAGCACTAGGCAGAGTGATATACCTGTCTCAGGTGGCAGATGTTGGGGGATGGTAGTGTTAGACATTTATCCCTCTTAAGTCTCCTGTCTGTTCCTCTGAGTTGAAGTGCAGGGTTGCATATGCCATGCAGCCATTATTGCACCCTCTAAATCAGCTTGCTTCTCCCAGGGGTGATGTGGGACACTATCCCATTGTCAATGCTGAACTAACATTCAGCTGCCAGTCCAATTTGCTTTTGTATATGGAATGTGGATCACCATCTTGTCTTTTAAGTCAGAGAGCAGAAAGTCTTGAGAATGCCTTATTGGCAGGGATTGTTTAGAAATGCATAGAGCATCTGCTACCCCTCAGAGGCATCTCTTAGGAAGACCTCTCTCAATCTCTCTCTTTCTCTTGTGTGCGTGTGTCTGTGTGTGTGTGTGTTTGGTGGGCAGAGATAATAACCTTGATGAAGCCCAGGGAAGTGGAGCATTGCAAAAGTTAGCTGAGAGGATTTCCTGGGCCTGGTTAGCTTCAGGTAGCCTGGAATGTAGTGGATCAGTGCCATAAAGGCAATGCCTGAGCAAAAATGAGAGTCAGATTGCTGGACTAATTCCCAGATCTTGGCTATGGAGGCATCACTTTATTGGAGGAGATGAAGGGGCACTTTTAGCATTTCTTTTGCTCTGCCAGCACTGAAAGGAAGGATTTGACAGTGTCAGCTTTATTTATGTATTTATTTATTGAATTTCTATGCTGCCTTTTTCTCCCAATATGGAACCCAAGGTGGCTTCCAAAAAGTTAAAAACCATTAAAATAATTAAAATAATTAAAACATTAAAATGCATATAAAATTATAAGACTGACAACAGATTTTTAATAACACAAATAATAAATAAGTAAAAGATCTCCAGCAAAGCCATTATATCCTCTGAAGATGCCAGCCACAGATGCAGGCAAAACGTCAGGAGAAAATACTAACAGAACACGGCTTCAAAACCCAGAAAACCCACAACAACCTATGGATTCTGGCCGTGAAAACCTTCGACTTTACATCAAACCCATTAAATGCCTGCTTAAAAAGAAATCTCATTGCCTGTCTATGAAAGGAAAGCAGGGAGGTGGCCAACCTAGCCTCTCATGGAAGAGCGTTTCACAGGGTGGGAGCAGCCACTGAGAAGGCTCTCCCTGTCCTTACCAGGTGACCCTGGGATGGTGACAGCAGTGAGAGAAAGCCTTCCCCTGCAGATCTAAAAGCGTTAGCAGGTTCATAAAGGTAGATATGATTCCAGTGAAGCTGTTTTAACAAGGGTATTATGTGATCCCTATAACTGGTCTTGGTCAGCATTTTAGCTGCAGTGTTTTGAACCCACTAGAGTTTCCAAAGGCAGCCCCACAAAGAGTGCGTTACAATAGTCCAACTGAGATGTAATCAAGGCATGTGTCACTGAAGCCAGATCTGGTGTCTCAAGGAACGGGCACAGCTGGTGCACAAGTTTTAACAGCGCAAATGCATTCCTGGCCACTGCTGAAACTTGGGCATCCAGGCTCAGAGCTGAGTTTAGGAGATCACATAGATTTCTACAGATCACACATAGATTTTTCTTGCCATCTTTATACTGTAATTCTTATCTGTTTCCTCATCAATGTGGCTGTATTGGTATGTGTGTGTTTTGAATATCTGTGCGTACATAAAACTTTACAACCAAACTTATTGAGTCAAATCTCCAAAATTTTCAGGAGTATTTTTTTATTGTTGATCTATCTCTTTATTCATACACGGAACTAAAAACATATGAATCTATAAAGAATGCAAACACAGGCATCATGCACGGCAAAATTTCATCCCAGTTGTTTTCTTTTAAAAATGAGGGAAGAATCCAAACAATATGAACCAAGCAAACAAACAAACAAACAAAAAGGATGATGCCCTAAGGGCATGCAAGGCATCCGTTGTTAAAATGGTAATTAAATAGATGTGTAGGCAACAACCAAATTGTGAGTCCAGTGAGGATAAGTATTTTATTAATCTGCCAGAGTGAGCAGCACTCTCAACCATGATCAAATATCCTCCAGGCATTTCCATCTGATAAGGTCATTTTCTCCATTATTACAGGAGTGAGAAACTCATTCCTCTCTACCATAAATGGGAGTGGTAGAAGTTGTTGCAGGCAACAACCTGAAATTAACTTTCTGAGCTGGCAAGTATAGCTGTTAAATTATCTTTCTTCAGTCAGGAGAATCAGCATTATCCAGTTCTATCTCTGTTCTGCAAACTCTACACTCACCCAAATTTTTTGAAAGAGAATTGAATGCAGTTTTCTAGTATATATCATTCTGAGTGGTATGTAAAGATATTAACAGCTCCAGGAATTGGTGCACATCCATAATTCTCTGCAATTTGACCATTTATCATTGCCTGCAAAATCCAGCAATACATCCATGCTTTTCCTTTTTCTTTTTAATGAAAGATTGCTTTGTACAACCCTGGTGATGACAGCTATATTTTAGGAAGAGATTCTGGGTGCCACTGTGCAACACTCAGGACTCCCTGTCTACTAAGATTTAAAACCTTTTCACCACAACTCAACAGACAGGATGCCCTCTCTCCATTGAATGGACAACCAGTGGGGGTTTCTTAAAGGGAAGAAGTCCCAAATATTCCTCTTGAATGGCAAAGGGGGATATGATTTGGGGGGCATTGGGTTATGCAAGGGCAGAGGGGATCTCCCCCTTGCAGCAGTCATTCTTTCTTCACAGAAGGCAAAGAGGAGTTGAAGAGATTTTTGTGGGCAATTCTTCCTTTACTCTTTAAAAAAACAAAAAAACAAAAAACAAAGCATGTTCTGCTCCTTGCTTATACTCAGAATCCCAGTGGCAGGAAACAGGATTCAATAGCTCTTACACTCTACAGAGTAATAATTCATTTACGACTCTGCTTTAGTTTATTAACTAATAAAACAACCCAATGGCTTATGCACCCACTGTAAATCACAACGCAGTGACAGGTACACTAGCCTCAGAGCCATTCCTGCTACTTCATCCTTTCGTGCTGCCCAGACTGATACCTCTCCAAAACTGGGCTTCATCAGTTTTCATGAAGTTTGCCTGATAAACACTGCCATGTAAGTATTTAGCAAACACTTAAAGGATGAAATCCTGCACTGAGGAGGCAGTGAAGTTCCATGTCCTCTCCTTGTCCTGGAAGCTGTCCCTGATGCTTCTCACTGGTGGGAAGGGGAGGGAGAATGAACCAGTTCAGATGGCAAGGAAGCAGCTGGTCACAGGTCAGAGGGGGAAGTAATAAGGATGTATTCACAGGCTAGTGAACCTTCTTTTCCTTCCTTTCAGAGTCCAGGCCACTCATATCTTCATCATTGGAATTGCCTCCTCCCCCCTCCCCCCACCAGTAAGCAGCAGCAGCTCTAGTTAGCTGCTGCATCCAGGACTTGACAGCTATTGGGAAGGGCGGTTCATGTCTCCATCCAATAAGAGACATACGTCAGCACAAGCTACACGTATGAACATATACGTCACTAAATGAACACCACACAAAGTATCCAGTTTCCCTCTCACTTTCCTTCTACACAGTATCAGCTTTGAAATGGCATAATTTCTTTTTCAATTCCCTTGCTCACTCACTTATTTGCATGAGCTGGGTGGGGGTAGAGGGGATGGGATGGGAGAGCAGGAGGAGAGAGAAGGGGGCACCCATCCAGCCCCTCCCCTTCTTTCTTTCTGCCCACGCAAGTGAGTGCTTGAGTAAACACACATTCCCTCCCTCCTCCGGTCCATCCTCTTCCCCCTCCCACCCATGCAAGTGAGCAAACACGTGGACCCTCCTTCCTCCCACCGCTCTCCTTTGCCCCTCCTGCCCATGCATGTGAACAAGTGAGCAAACACATGCATGCCCCTGGCTCCCATCCCATTCCCTTCCCTCCCTCCAGCCTGAGTGAGTGAGCAAGTAAGGAAACATGCGCACATGCCCTCCTCCCCTCCCCCTCCCCCCTGTACAAGTGTGCAAATGCGCAGGTGCACTCTCCTGCCATCCCATCCACTTTCCCCCAGTAACCCATGAATACTTAAATCCATAAATGTTTGACCTGCAAATATAGAGGACCAACAGAACAATCAGCTTGGAATTTTTTTAAAAAGCAGGTTATACTTTGTTTTATTTAGCAATATTGAAAATACGTCCTGGGTTTTTGTGATGCAGTTCAGCTGAGGATTTTCCATGCTGGGATATTGTTGAATTAGACTTTGGATTTCTGTTAGATTTTCAACAGCATGAGTTTCCACTGAACTTCTGTGAAACTAGTCTCAGCTTCAGTTCTGCGCATTCCGAGGACATTTTAAAGAACATTTTGTAGTGTCTTATTATCAATATAAACTGATTTTTTTAAAAAAAATAAAATTTAAACACAGAAGAGTCTTTGAAGCAGAATAGACCACTTCTGTTTTGCAAACTGAAAACACACACAGCACAAGAAATAACATCAAGAAATATCTGGTATTTTCTTATCTGTTTATTTTACTTTTTTTGTCATCCATATTGAAGTTGGATTTTTACTGCATTTTTTTTTTACAAAGAAGGTAAGCGAGTCATATATAAATTAAACGTGCCATTGATGTTAATAACAAAGTCTGAATCAATTCCTGAATTATTTTTGTTTAAAAACATAAAAAAAAACCCGATTCTAGAGGGCATATTCTTAAAAATATGATTGCTTTCTTCTTCCTAACTGTGGTTTCTTAATTATTTTGATTATTCTGAACTGCTTTTTTTCTGCAAAAAGAAACAAGCTACATGAACTGGAATCCTATTGGTGATATACATCCACTTTATGAATATTTTGTCCCTTTTTTATAGTCATTATGCAAGGCATTAGCCAGTAGCACCTCGCGCAGCATTTCCTGCCTGCTGCAAAGAGCAAGTGCATGCTTCCTCAGCCATTTAATGACCAGGGAGGAGAAGCCCTTTGTGGCTGAGAGACTCAGCAGCATCCAGCTCCAACCAACAGGAAGAAGCAAGCATCTCCTTATTAGATCTCTAGCACACTCACTGGAGATCCAGGAGGGAGACGGGTGCTGTTTATTCAAGACTACAGGAATTCAGCCAACTGCTCACTTGGCAACCTCTATGCTCCCTTGGCTACTAAATGGACAAGTAAGAATCCACTTGCCTTTTCAAACAGGCTTACATGCCCAGGAACCAGTTGGCCAATGTGAAGTGGCATGTAAAGCGGGACCTCAGCCACTGATTTATTATTGCTGTTAAAATGCTTGACAGTGTGATGCTATACGTACCTACTCAGAAGTAAGTCTCATTGATTTAATAGGATTCATTTGTAAAAATAAATATGGACTCTTACCATTTTTGAGCTGAGAATTGCCTTACCAAATTTAGAGAGATTTTCAAAGAAGTAGCCATGTTACTCTGTTGAAACATGACATGGAGAGGCAGGTGAAATGAAGTATGTTTAAGACTAACTGGTGTATTTAAGCATGAGCTTTCAGGGATATCAGTTCATTTCTTCAGGTACTCTGATCCAGATGCAACTCCATCAGTGCATCTGAAGTGGATTCATATCCAAGAAAGCTCATGCTAAAATAAACCTTCTAGCCTCAAGGGTGTTGCTGGACTCCTGTGGGGAAACCTGCTCATATTTATAGTCTCAAAGAACCCATTCACCTCAGTGCCATCACTGTTTGACTTGTTTGTCCTTCACATTAACTTGAAATAAATCAGAAACATCTGATCATTGGAAATTCCAAATTTCTTGCAGTTTCCTATCTTTTTATTTCAACAGTGCAACTCCCACACGTCTTATACAAGCAAGAGCATTTGCTATAGAACATATAAACTATATTGCTGCCAGATGTGGACCCCATATGGGAGACAGTGTGAAGATCACAGCTGGCAACAACATACTAAAACAAATTACCAAAAATTGGGAGAACTGATGTGTCCCCAGTGTGTTATGAAATGGAACTCTGTGGCTGTGATCCAAGTGAGCTTTTTATATGTTCACCTAAGTAAGCAGCGCATGCTGTCAGGAATAAGAACATTAAAAGAGAACGGTCACAGTCCAGCACAGAGTTTTGTACGCTTAAATTAGAGATGCAAAAATTTTTTGTTTGGTTCACATTTTCAGCAAGCCAACCTATTCAAACTTGTAGACTAATTCACTAATATAGAGATCAGAATGCAGTAATCCTTCAGAGTCTATGCCTCTCCAAATTTTAGGAAGAGGCAAGAGGATGAAGGAATCCAGCAGCACCCTTAAAGATGAACTGGTTTATGTTAGTACAAGCTTTTGTAGCTATCAATCCATTTCATAAAATACAACGATCCAAATACAGTCCCTCAGTGCATCTGAAGAAGTGGATTTAAGCAGTAACAGTATTGACGCAGATGGCTACTTTGAGAGTATAAATATAGGCAAGTAGCATTTTTCTCTTTATTGCAGGATAGAGTGAATTAGAGGTCTTTTAATCTCTTGAACAGGGAAATTGCAGCCGTTTGTGTAATTGATCATATATGCTCTGTTTCTCTGAATGAAACATTAAACCATGGCTTTTTTCATATAGGTCCTTGGAATGAAACACAAAATTTTTATCATTTCTCCAAAACGGACACACTTCAGTTTCCTCACAATGATGGTTGTTGTGTGTCTTCAAGTTTTTTCTGACTTATGGCAACTCTAAGAAGAACTTATTGTGGGGTTTCATTGGCAAGATTTGTTCAGAGGGAGTTTGCCTTTGTTCTCCTCTGAAGCTGAAATTGTGTGACTTGCACAAAGTCACCCAGTCAGTTTGCATGGCTGACTGGGGATTCAAACCCTTGTCTCCAGAGCTGTTGTCCAATGGTCAAACTACTACACCATGTTGGCTCTCATCTTTTGCTATCACAGCTTGTCCTAAAATGGGGAGAAAATGTCGAGGCTTTTTTTTTTCAAAAAAGGGTGTAACAAGCAAAAACATAGAATAGAAGAGGATGTGATACATTCATTCATATGAATTCCATTTTATTGTAAAATAAAAGAGGATGTATGAGGATGTATGAGCATCTCCTTGAGAAAGGAGACATATAAGCATATTAAATGAATGTTCAAAACTTCAATATTTATGGGAGGTGAAGAATGAATTATGGTACAGAATTTAAATGTAGGCTTTGGGGTGTCTTTACACTATAACCTCCTGAGAATACGTATATGTACTATGCATAATGATGGATTCAATTACCTACTTAAACCCATAGGAAGTAATGAACTTGACCATATGTACATCTGGCTAAAGGCTTATAAGGAAGAGGAAGGAGAGAATACAATTATTATGCTGGAATCTCTTCCAAGTTATATCTCTGGAGAGAGAATGTGCAGCTTTCATACACAGACAATACACTTTGTTAGCTGGCATCCTGTTAATGACTTATGGTTGTGTATGACCCATAATGCCTGTTTTTTCTTTGTCATTGCAGAGGTAAAAATTCTTTGCCAACCAGATAGTAACCAAAATCCCCCTGAACCCATCTTTTAAACAATGCAGTCCTCATCCCCACCACCATTTTTGTGTTGTTGGAGAGCAACGAGATCAGCAGAGACACATCCATCTGTTTTCCTATAGCTGGACACATTGCAAAGACATCATTTACAGGGAACTTCTTATGACCTTCAGAGATCCCTACAGATGCCTGT